>CM062837.1:16661003-16925666 GCA_031772345.1 Himalopsyche anomala | reverse complement strand
TCAAATGAATGAAGACTTTTCTTTTTATTGACATATTTGTATGAAAATCTTATAGTTTTCAGTTGTTTGACTTGTATAATATTACAAACAAACTAGCCCATGAGCATGACAGCAACACTTGATCATGAGTGAAGAAGGTTGGTGTAATTTAATACTTTCGATGGTTTCGGCGGATGGTGTAATTTATTACGTTTTCTTGGTAATGTATTCAAACGTGCCCAGGAAACATGCTTTCCCATTATTTTCGTGCAATTTCTGCTTTCCTGCATTATTTAATATCAGCTTTCATGTTTTCATTTCACAATAATGGCCACTCCCAGTGTAAAGCATTTGGACTTCTAATGGAGTTTATCTCAAAAGAAAAATTACTCCTCAGTTTACTTTTTAACGTATAATACGCAGGGCTTTTTCCTCATGTTACGTGGTGGAATGTGTGTTCCAAATCAAAATTTGCAAAATTTTATTTTTATTTTGCTTTAAAACTTTTTTTTCTTGGAAAATTGGCCCTATCTTTAGGATCATTTTGAATGTGACGGGTACCGTAATACTCATAAAGTAATGTCGTAATACAAAAAAATATCAAGCCGTAGACTTACTCTATGACCAGAACCAAGGGTCTAATGCTAATTATGCTTTTAATGTAAACCCTGTGTAGGACCAATATTCCCTCCCCACCCTCTCGCAAATATCCTCGTTATCTCATTGATCTTGTTCCATTGATGCTGATATTTCTTTAATTGTCTCCACATCATTCAATATTTAGAACTACAGAATTGTTTGCATCGCAATATATTCGCACAGTGAAATCTTCTTCGTCGCCGTGATATCTTATATATAACTTTCTACTTGGTTGCTGGTTCTTTCTAATTGTCTTTTCATTGTCACTTCTAAAGAGTTCCAACTCTGCTGCCATGTAACAGCAGTCTTTTATATTAATTTCCTTGGGGTAGCTAATAAAAGTTTCTTCACTATTTTAGTCTGCTGGCAATCATTTTCGAATCATTTGTTTTTGATATGAGTGTTTCAATTACACCAAACATTAATGATATATAGATATTTCATGGAAGAAATTTTAACGTAAACAGGTACATAGCAAATTCGTTAAGTTTGTGTTAATCTTGAGCAATCCAGATAATCGTGGTTCTACTGAATAATACAAAATATTTGACTCAAATATGATGGATGCAGTATTATGAATATAATTTAGTTCCATGTTTGCACTGATAATTAAAAAAGTAATAAAAAAAACTGTTTATTTTTAAAGATATTTTATTAGTCACTATTATGTTTATTTTTCTAACATACTAATATACTTTATGCACATATAAATGACCATTGACATATTCAGCGGTATCAGCCTTTATTTCCAAAACCTTTTTCAAATGGTACAATATTCAAAATTAATTATTACAATTTGTCGATTAAGTATTATATGATTGACAGCAGTCCTCATTTTATTTTCTTATTGACGTTGAAAGATATGTAAAATTATTAAAAAATATTTTCAAAAGTGTATTGTTGCACAGAATTGTTTTTTTGATTGAAATAATTAAGCCAAGTAAAGATTGAAATCCGTGCATTAATTCATCTTGTCGTTTCCTTTGACAGCACTAAGCAGAAAATTTGAAATGTCGTCATAATTTTTAAAATATGTATCTACATTTAAATGAATAAATGAAATCGACATTACACAATGCATTTGATTGAATTTAACATATTAAAAAAAAAAACTCAGTAATTGAATCATACATATCCTAATCAATTTCATTGTCATTAAATTTTCTCAAACGTAGACACAAATTTTGTATTTCAAGCCGAAAAATATACAGAACGTTGATTCATAAACAATGTCGTATTTTTGTAAACGTACCAAATTGGTTTCATTTCTTCAGAAGTAATTAAAAAAATCTCAGTGCTAAGTGTTTGGATAGCGATCGAGCAGTCAGAATGCGTGTTTGATAATGTTAATGAATTCTAAAAATGCCATACACTACTTCAAGATAGGTGACAACCAAAAAATTGATTCCTCAAGAGTTGTGATTTTTAACACATTGGCTTATTTTTTAACTATCAGCAATGAAAGACAGAGTTCATCTACATGCGTGTTATTATGGCTGAAGGAACAGTAAAATAAAAATCGAACTGATCAACATCGTAAAATAATATATTTTTCATTTTTGCCAGCTTATTTACTATGACATGTGATTTTTGTGTGTGTAAGATAAATTATGATGTCCTGAACTTTATTCTTGTATAAACTTTGTATTGAAATTTTCATGTATATTTTGATGAAAAATAATCTATTACAGTAGAAAAGACAAATGTTAATCTAACTTTTTTTAGTCATAAATGGTTTGTTTTATTTCATTGCATAATAATATTTGTGCATAGTAATGAAGAAAGTAAACAGTTTTTATTTAAGAAAATACAAGTCATTTCCACTTTATATATTTTTGCATTCGTTTGTTCGATTGCACGTAGTGCATGTATATGGATTTATTGGTTTGAGTAGACTGTCATCTTTCTGTATAGCCATTCTCGATTATTGTAAATATCACTGCAAACTTTGATTTCATTTTCGTACAAAAAATACAACATTATTTATGTATCTCATACTGTGTGATATCGCTAAAACTATTCCTTTTTTAAAAGCTGAACCAAGCCTTCTACTCAAAATTGTATTCATTGTGAAGTCTAAGAAAGCCGATGTTAATTCTTATATTTATTTCATACAATTAACTAAAACATCAAAAATACAATCACATTGTTATGTACAACTAAAACTTGGTGTATATTTTTTCACCAGTCATGCATATTTACAGATATAACACAGACAGTAATAATATTATTTTAAGTATTACATTAGCAAAATATTTTTTTAAATATGTTATTTTAATACCCCTAAAAGTCTAAAAACAACTATTAAATTTACCATTCGATGGCAGACTGCGAATATTTATAGTTTAGTTCTCAATAATACAGATTATATATTTAGATACGTGGAATAAAAAATCTTTGATCCTTTTCGTGTCCGGCAGCAAATTGGAAATTACATTATCATGCGCACAGTTTTAATAGTCTGGTAAATAAAATACACTTGAAATGTATTTTATTTAAAATTTACGAATATTCGATTTGATGGGTTAATAATACAAAAACGTTTCTATGAAAATGCATTCTTTAGGTACGCAGAATTATTCACTAAAGTGGGTCATATCCCTAACGCAACGATCCGGAACAACTATGGGTAGTAAATTGTAATACTCTAATTAGTATTAATTGTAATATATTCGGTTTATTCCTGTGTTATTATTTTAAAAATAAATGCCACTCTACTAAAAACTGTAGGTACATTTTTGCATTAATAATCCATTTCTTATATTGGGTAATATTTTAATTGACAGAATAAAAACATTTTTAAAACAACAATTGATGATGCGAGGATGCAAGAAAATATTATCATTTTCAATGAATAAATGTTGCATTATGTTCTCAATCCGTGGGTATATCGACAGAACGGGCATTGGCAGTCTAACAACGGACTCCGTATAAAAATGGGATGGATGGGGAAAGGTAAACAAAACAAAACATAGTTTCAGAAGGTAAATAAGTATGAAGTTTGCAGCGACAGATCAGTGCTGAGAGTTTTAGAAAAGCCTCGGCACTCTGGGGTTTATTGGGCAAAGACATGATTAGACTCTGTAAAGTGGGCATATATGTGCAAGAAGCGTGAATGCAAAAGTTATTATCTATGGCCATGTATACATATAAGCATATATGCCAAGAATAGTTTTAATTTTAAAGCAATTTTGCTTTTATTACGTATTTATTTTTGCTCTATGTAAAAAATGCAAAACTTGTCCATATATAATGAGCAATAGTAAAGTAATTAATAAATAGTAATTCGAGTCTCGGTACAAATGACATTTTTTTGATTGATGATTTCTGTTTGAAGGCATGGGTGTTTGTGATGTCTAAAAATTCCCTCCTACCCTTACGATCTTTCAATAACTGGGTGTAACAGGAACAATTAGTTAACCAGTAGTCCTGTTCTAGTCTTATCCTTTCATCCCTACTACTCTCTTTGAAAAAGAAAGGTTGAGCGACTTCGTAACAAATTATTCTCATAGAATAATTTCCATTGAGATACCTCCATTAGGAGGCCATACGCTCCACATTGGGAGCGGACATGGATAAAAAAAATGACCTGACAATTAATGGGCACAAATATGCTAACTTGATGCAGAGTGTAAATGGCGCCTATATAATAAAGTTTTCCATTCCAAAAAAAAATAAAAATGGTCGTTATATAAATAATAATTTCAGCTATACTAATAGCAAAGCCTTAGAAATAAATCACATAATTATACCGATAATTCCTTAAACCTGTGAGGTGAGATAAAAAAATGTATTAAATTCAAAATTGATGCATGTAAGGCAGTATTCTTAAATACAGTATTGAGGAACCCTGAATACCTCCGAACATTTGTTATCGATGCGATATTATGATAGTATAATGATTTACAGTTTGCTACTTATGTAAGTAGCAGTATCAGGTTTGTAATACATTTGTATTTACTTGTATTCCATATGATAACAAATAGTTCAAAATCTGACAGTAAATTGTGTTCTTTATTCAATTTTAGAAGATGCCATTTTACCATAAAGAACAAACGCAGTAAAAAGTTGTCTAGTTTCTATTTATTTCGATTTTTTTTTACAGTCTTGAATTTTTTCTTATTGGTTGAACAATAGGTAATTAATTTACTTCTTAATAATTCTTATTTGGCAGTTAAACAATGCGTTAGTATTATATTAAATCTTTTATGGCAACTAATACCCATTAATAATTAAAACTCACAAATAATATTTTATTTATTTTTTATAATAATAATTATAAATTAATTTCATATAAACATTCAAATTTATAGTTCTGTTTTTATCACTTATCTATTTTTAAAATGGTCAGGTATATAATATTGTTTTTCAAGCATGTAGAATAGACCCATAGGATTTTATGATAACTGTAATAATTTAACAAGCCACGCATATCTTATTTAGTAACTGATTATAGAATGGATGTTGTTTCATTTTTCATAGGGCTCAAAAAGGGGTGTTACGTCATCATATCTCTTAAATGACAAATAAAATTGCATTTATTAGTAAAAAATATCGCTTTACATAAAGGTTTATTTATATCTCTCATAGATAATCTACCATATACAACATTTCATTGAAGCATCGTTTGGAAATGGTCAAACAGAATTTTGCAGTTACAACATTTTTCTTTCTGATAAATATTTAAGTAAATATGGATGATGTACTGAATCAAAGATTTTGTTAAGGTGTGTTTGTATTTTTCAAAATTTGACATCGTAGCTATAAGCATATTGTAGTTCAATGGTTATGTGAATGTACTAACCATTAGTTTTAGTATAATATAGTTTTCAGGTCAACAACCTTCATTTTATGATTTTCATATTAAAAATTATATATTTAATGTATGTTCAATCACAGAGATATATGAATATGACATACCTACGAATGTAACAGTGTAAAAACAATTTTATTTTTGAAAGATTTATGATATGGCAAACCACTGTATTGTGCAGCAGAAGGCGGTAACCAAGGACTTTCGTGCACCAGAAACGCAATTCCCGCCGTTGTGATTGTGCTGGATTATTTAGTATTTAAGACCTTTCAAAATAAGTACTGTGTATGCAGGAATACCACTGCTGGGTGCCACATTAGCGGTACTGTAACAAACATACGCTTTGTGAGAAATATTCAGACAAAAGCTATATAGATCTACAGTCAAGTTCTATGTCATGCTAAAGAAGATTGATAAATTAGTACCTTGGTAACACAAGACTCATGTGGCTTGTATGGGTGCACTCTGACTCGATTAAAATATGATTCAATTCAATAAATGTGTTTTAGTTTCGTCCGAAGCTCCCAATTCCGTTGATCGATATAATTAAAATAATATATATTGGGCGCTGTTATGAGCTAAATATTCATGGTGTCAGTCAGGATACGCAATGTTTAGACATTGGTATTTTTGAAATCACCTCAAATTTTCTAATAAACCTTTATGCAGATATGACGCATTGAAATAAAAGCAATGCATACAGCATCAGTTAATAGATGAAAGTCCCGCTTATCATCAGCCAATAAGTTTCGCTCAGACTTTTAACAGTGGATAGTTTCAATAGTCCAAAATGTTAGGATTACATAATATTTTATTTTAAATCAATAAGTGAGGCAAATTATCACGTTCCAATTACAATGGAATAATTTATTTGAGTACATTTTATATTTTTATCATATAATTGAATTTTGCAGATTAATAAGGTATAAATAACTAAAGCGAAATTGTTAGAAATAATAATAAGTTCATATCAATCTAATTTATAAGGATAACACTCCATTTTAAATGTTGATTTCCCATTTAATGAGGGCAACTATTCTACAAAGAGATATTTACATTTCTAAATAAATTCATTTAGACATTCTATGTCAAACCATTGTTTCATATACTTGAATTGATAAACTTCAAATATCATTAAAACTGTTCTATACAGCCATTTTATTTTCTACTATGGAAAATTTAACATCATTACTAATTCTAATGAGGACACCTAAGACATAGGTATATAAGATAAGAATTGATTTGCATACAATATCATTATACTACGCTAATTCAAAAAAATGATTTGAAATTTATATAAATCTAAGATTTAAATATAATATACATATTATTTTCCCAAAACTAAACTTGTGAATATTGACTTATTTAAATATAGTTGAAATATACAAATCTTCATTAATATTTTACAAGCACATATCTCAACTTTTGTCAGTTTTTGGTTTTTTGATTTAATGAATTCAGAATTTCAATACACACATATTCCTTTAACTTGTATCCCAAAAACAAAAATATTTCATGCCTAATACAAAAACGTTGGTAAAGAATATCGTCATGCGCTATGTTTAGTATGAAGGAGAGGATGGCATGGATGAAAATGTCTTTGCTTCCTTTCTTATTAACTTCCTCAAAGATATTGAGGACAAAATCATTCCAGTGTTGCTTAATAGCAATTGCAGTAGAATAAAGTACATTTGCGTCTCATAAAAACTGGTAATTTTTGAGATATGAAGTTGTAGAAATTTTCTGACGAAATAAGGAAACTATGTCATTAAAAATATTTCTTCCAGTAATTTAATATATATTGGTGTCATAAATCAAAAATCAATTAAGGGGAAAAGCAAATTCTAAGTAATGAAACAGAAAATGTAAGTGAATAAATTTGTTTATAGCTTAGTTTATACATATTATTAATAAAATTCTGTGAAAAAACGCTCAGGTTGAAATAACATTTTATGCTTTTCCATTAGTTATCTTTCTACGTATGATGGCAATATATTCCAAGTGTCAACACTCAGTTTGTATATATTGTCATAGTTTAAAAAGCGTTGTATAAAAAATGATAGTTTGTATTTACCAAAGTTAAAATTGATATTTGTGTGTTGATTCACTTTCCACCAAACGTAAACAGTGTTGAAAAAATAATAACTGTCAATTAATGAACGAATTTAAAACAGGATAGGTCCAAACAAAACCTTTTGACTATAAGTGTTTTGTCAGAATGAAAAATATATCTAGCAATTGTGAAATATCATAAAAAATTATATGTAGATATGAGCAAAAAACATTTAAGCTGTTGGCATTTCAAGGTCTGAAACTATTTAATTTCACATTAAGCTGTACATCAAATTAAATTGAAATAAAGAATTAATATCTCTTTATAGAACAATGCCTCATTCACATTGATTGAAAATCATCCAAAAATTTCCTCTCCAGTTTTCACTTGATATTCTTGGATTCGACGATGATCTCATCGCCCGACCGAATGTTGTAGGAGTACAGCTGCTTGTGGGGGAACTTCATCTCTTCGGGACCCTGGAAATCTCTGAGGTCTTGGTCCACGTAAAAGAGACGCATTTTGTTGGCTGGGAAGCCAGCCATTCTTTCCAGTTTCTGCTTCAAATCGACCACTGTCCTGAAAGATCACACATCATTCCGTTTAAGAAAATTGGTACAGTGTATAACAATTAGACAAGGATTAAAATCATTATCAGAACAATTTACTGCACATGTTATAATTTGCTGGACAGGGTTCATCTTATCTGTTTTTACATTGCACAACTTATAATATTTTGACTAATTGATTCATGGATTTGATTTCAATGGCAAGTAAGTCCAAAATCTCTACTAACAACTAGTCCTTATCTAACATTATCGCTCTACCTTCTCAGAAAAAGACAGGTTGAGCGTATGAATAACAGCTAGTTCTGTTTAAAATAACTTATTGTTGAAAAAAAAAGGTTGTAACCATGTCGACATATCAAACCATTGGTCTAATCGTCTCGGGCAATACTTCATTTTCATTTTTCACATCAGGACATCAGAATAGAAAAGAGTGTGTTCGTACTAGGACTTGAATCTATGAGATCTGTCATGGAAGCCTTGTCGTTGCCGGAGTGACCACCATTTCACATATTTTAAAGGATACAAAAGTGTCAAAGGTGCTCCAACGAGTTTGATGAAAAAAAGAGACAAAAATATTGCAGATGGAATCCGCGTGACATAAAAAGCACACTAAAAAAGCATTTGACCCCTGGTTCTGGCCTGGCCGGGTATTGTTTTTTGATTGATATCTATACATCAAATTCTGAGGCTGGTGGAGTCGAGCTCCAATTTGCCTTTCATCTGGTGTATTTTCCCGCGTAGCAAAGACAAAGAGCCGATGTTGTCCAAGAAAAAAATCATAAGTTTTAAAAAGCAAAATTAAAATAAAATTTTGCGAATATAGATTAAACATAAAAAATGCGATTATAAAAAGGTGCCGGTACGCCGTCCCACCGTGTTACATGGGAAAAAAGCACTGATTATTACCTATAAACATCGACAGTGCGAACTTCGCTGACATCACCGAAAGTAAAGGTGACCTTGACTCGCTTCTCTGGTCGAAGATCCACATTCACCAGAGGATCAAGCTTTCCATGGACAGCGACAAGTTCTGAATATCTGAAATAGACAAAAATTTAAGATAAATTTCTTGTTGCATGAGATTTATACATTTCATCACCATATGTATACAGCAGGGATGCTCAACTAAAATCAGCTGGTGGGCCAAATAAAATAATGCATGTCCCTGATAGGCCACACATAAATATTTAAAACGTTGATAGTAATATGATATTTTGGAAATGATGAAATTTAAAAAATTGGACTTTGTCAGAGCTTACTCAGTTGACTTGTCATTTTTTTATTTTTTTTACAATAATATGTTACTATCCATTTTTACACTGTAAAAGAATTACATTTATAATAGATATATATTAGGAGACCGGGCTAAAATAATTCTTGTTGGAATCCAATTAGAAGTGTCGTGAAATTAATATTTAGTAAAGATAACATATTAAGATATACAGGCCGTAGTTGGTGACCAATGCTATGCTTTGGTTGGTCTTTTAATTTTCTTAACTCTCGCGGCTCGGAGACTAGAAAAATACTTCTAATCCGATGGGGGTCGTTTAGGGACCCCAGTGGTTTCCTCATTATTGGCCTTATTCTTATGAATTTCAAAAAAAAAATAGTCTAAGGGCTTTTAAATATCTCTCTGCATCATTCCTCATACATTTTTTATAAAAATTCGTGGTTTTTTTCATAAAGATTCATTTTTTAATTGCGCGTAAAAAAGACGTCATTCCAGCACACATATGAAATTGCAACTGACGAGTTAAGCCCAGTTATCTTACGAACGATCGCTTATCGTGTTATCGCGTATTTATATAAACTACAAAATGTCCAAAAAACTATGATATAAGAAAACCTTAATTATACACATTGTATCACCCATATTAAAATAGATATTTAATAAAATGTGGGTATTGGGGTCGCATTTCTTGAGCTTAGAACTGGAAAAGTTAATACAAGCTTCGATGTTGTATCTATTATATTTATGTTGTTAACTCCTTTATAAAATTCTTTTAATAACACAATGTAACCTTTTAAAACTACTCTGTAATTTATTTTATTGATAATATATTATATTATGATTTATTTCAATTATTTACAGTTTAAACAACAAAAAAAACTGCAAACATACGAGGTTGCGATAGAGTAGCGACGACTGATTGGGTTTAGTTTGTGCTCAATATAACGTGATTTTTTTTACTTTCTGCCAATTTAACTAATCGGGATTAAAGAGGTTTTAGAATATTTCATGGTGTGGTACAATAATAAAAATGATTGTGTTTCAAAATGGCTGTAGAAATTATTGTTGTTATGCTACAGCGTGGGTTGACGAAACCTGGCACAGCCAAATAATTGTGCCAGGGCTGAATTATGCAGGAGGCAAAATATAATGATTAGTACGACATTAAAAATATACCAAATATAACGGACACGGTCCTAATTAGTGATGGGAATAATCTTATTTTTCTTAAAAATAGAACAATGCAAACGATTTTGTGTTTCAAAATGGCGATAGCAAATTGTGATTTATTGTGTAATCGCTTTCGGGCGCTACAGTAATTAATGCAGCAGAAATTGTATTGGGAAATCGGTACACCAAATTAGCGAGTAAAAATTCTATCATTCGTCTCAAATCTTATTACACATTTTAACCCGTAACATGCCATCCTAAAAAAACACGTTCCCTGCCATGATGGCATCTCAGTTTCACTGTTTATTAACAGTATTTAAACCTTCGCCGCGCGCTTTTACTTTTAGTCATATGAGACAATTATTCCGAAATTAATAACTCTAATTTACCGTCGACTACTAGCGATAGTAGAACGTGAGAGATGGTTTGTTTCCCAATTCTCTGGAGAGTCAACGATCCGACTTACTGTGCTGAAGAGTGTCACATATAGGGTATCCAATCCCGGGACCCCGGGATTGAGATAAATTTACCAAGGAATTTGAAATCTCTGATTTGGTATACTTTTCCCTAGGATTTTCACGAAACCTCGTTTTTTTTTTTTTTTTAGCTCACTGAGGAATTTGAAATCTCCAATTTGGTATACTTTTCCCCGGATTCACACAAAACCTCGTTTTTTTTTTAACTCACCGGGGAAATTGGAATCGCCAATTTGCCAATTTCGTCTCACTTTTCGACATTTACTCAAAATTTCTCAATCCCGAAATCCCGGGATCACGACCATGTCAATCCCGGGATTTCGGGATCAGAAAATTGAACGGGATCCCGAGATTGGATGCCCTAGTCATGAAGTCAGGATGTTGCTCAGACAAGGGAATAATTTTGAGGGAATAGATATCGGAATTATTTTTATCTTTTTAGTAAATTTAAATAAAAGCTTATTTAAAAAAATATTTTTACTATAATTTATTTGTTTATGATTCTCAATAAAGGATTCATAGCTTCTGCTGAAGATATATAATAATCAAGGACTGCCAGGTGGGCAGCCGGGATCCGTTCAAGAGGGGAGACGGAGGAGGTCTTTGGAATAATAAAACGGTGTTAACTTAATACCAAATTAAGCTGGACACGTGCATTTTGAAAAATCAATCAAATAAAAAATTGCTATTCACAAATTGAAGTTATATCTTTACTGAGGACATAATATTATGTATCGCAGTCGCCAAGTTGAGTGATGTCACTTTGAAGAAGTTACACTTATTATACAGTGAGGTCTTGAAAATACTTTCTTTTTTTTCTCTATTTAAATTGTTATATAAATAAAACACTCGAGATTAACAGAAGGAAAATATTATGATTACAAACATCAATACCTTAAATGTTAAAATATCAACATTTTTATTCGGGTTTTGTCAGATTTTTTGTAGATTTCACAGCGTTATGCTTCTTTTAGGCCAACCGAGTACGCGATCGAGAGAGTGAAATCGACCGATTAAAAAACAATTTGAACTCGACGAGTGAATAGAAACCGTTTATATTTTCTCGTCTGGAAGTTGGATTTTTACAACTCAGACCCATTTAAAAAATATATATTTAATGTTGTGTATTTAAACCACAAGAGTCAATACTGTTGTCACTGCATGCTAGGCTGACTAAAGATGATGAGATGGTATACATATCGACTGCGGAAAGGAAAAAGGATGTAACGCACACTTTTTTCAAAACAGCTTTTTTTCGATAATCACAATATATGAAGTTTGATACACATTCTATCAAAAGGATGTAAGCTCCGAATGCCGAATTAGTATCTAAATTACGCTTTTAAGATTGAAAAAGATGACCTTGTAGAAAATTAAAACCAAGAAAAAAGACTGAAATAAAGGTTTTTCCTAGACAATTTGTTTAATTAATATTAGATTATGTCAATTAAACACCAGTTTAGAAGTCTCCGTGCAATTCAATGTTGTGTATAATTCATAATTTGCATATGGCCCATAATCATCAAAACACGTTTTTTTGCGCCACCTGTAAAATTTGATTTGTGTGGGTTACGTCCTTTTTCCTTTCCAAAGTCGATATATATATAAGTTTTATATTTATTTAATTAAAATTATTTCCAGTCGGAGTCGTCTTTTTTACGCGACTCCACAGCCCTGGAAAAAAGAGGCATTACACTAAAGATGCCGATTTTACGGTATTATTTTATTTAGATTGGAAATACGGACCTGGGTGTTTGTTGTTCGGTGAACCAATTATTTTGCCTGTATATAAAAAAAAAGTAATTTAACAATCCGATATGAGATTTGCTCAAGTTTTAGCGTCCGCGAATTTCGAGTGGGTTGCAGAGTGTAAATTATTAATCTCGTCGGAAACTTTCTTTTGCAGCACATTCGGGTATACTGTCATTGTTTGCTATATTAGATTGCAAAATGATGCTATAAGGAGCCGGGCCCATGCGTTGAATAACATAAATGGCGATGTCTATTAACAAATAGAAACCCGCACCGACTAATTAATCCGGTGGATAAATGATAAACAAATATATTTTTCGTTGGCCCGCTGAATTTTAGAGATAATGATACTTAAGATCTAGAAGCCATTTGCATGGTTTATTTGTTAATAAGATCGTTGCTGGGGCTTTGACGTTTTTACCAGTCGACTAAGAAGTCGCATACAATTTTAAGTCAATCAGAGAGCCTCAAAATTGGCCGGCACACTAATTATGCTCAGTTTACCTAATTAAAAAAATTATATTATAATATTTGCCATTTTTTTTCATAGACATCGCAGAGTTGAAGAGAGAATCGTAATTTAATTTTCATCTAAAAAAATACTGGGTTGACATACTTACACGGTGGTCAGACGATGATATCACCAGTAAATAATAATACATCATTATACAACCACAAAAAATAAATGATTACATAATATAAATATATAATAATAAAAAAATGTCACATGGCGTGCGCTTGGGCTAGTAGAACACAGCCGGAAGCGGAAATCGGAGGAAAATACACAATAATTGCATACAACACTAACATTAACTCCGGAGAGAAATTCACACAAAGCGAGAAAATAGAGCAACACGAAAATGGCATAAGGCAGTGATAATAATGTATATTATTATGGTAAGGCTGTACGTATTGTGTGCACGTTGAGCCGATGCGGAAAGGTAGACAATTGTAGAGATGGATTTATTTCACGTTATCGGGATCGAAGCTGTTAATTAGGGATAATATAGTGGCGTCGATTTTGCACGGAAATTACTTACAGACAATTTTTCAAACCACGCGTAACCACTCATTTCAAAAATGTATTTTATATAATAAGATATTTGCTATTATTTTATTATTACGTAAGGCAATGAAAGTACACATCGAGGGCTCAGTGTCAAAATGTTTTAACTACTGCAATGTAAAAACAAGTGGTTTATTGGATGCATTATAGCATACGTAATAAATAAATACATGGGCCTTAATGCTAGAAGTGTCTGTCAGATTTTGGCAATTTGGAGTTGAGAATCGGAAAATATGTCTAAATAGTCTTTCTTTTTATGCTAGAAATCTCTGTCATTTGATTTAAAATAAATGAAATAGAAGGAAAGCTGATTTTTTTGTTGTAAATAATGTTGCAGCACACTTTGCAGCAATAAATGCATATGTTCACAAAGACGATCAAAATTTGAGATTTATTAGTGTAAGATATGTTCACTTGGGCGGCTAAAGTACGAAACATTACTACTGCACTAGAATACATAGATACCACAGACAAAAAAACAATTGCCTCTACTGAACATTTGATATATTTAACATAGACACTTCTAGCATCTATCAAAACCGGCTATCTGTAATAGTTAATAGCAATAGCGGCAAGCTCTTTTGTACAAATAAGAGAAAAACGCCAACAGAATAAAATAGTTCAAAAATGTTCGAGTTTTATATCTACAAACTATGGTATCGTGAGAACCCTACATCGTATATCTATTATTAAATAAATAAATATACTGTGTAAGTAAATACTGTAATATTTAACTATTTACTTTGGTGATTGCAACTAATGTTATCAACTTTTACAGATATGCAGTTTTATTTAAAACGAATATGGAGATTGCCGGTTTTATACACGATTTCATGTTGAATGTTCAATCCCGGGATTGGAAAAACTGTGATCCCGAAATCCCGGGATCACAACAAGGGTCCAGGATTGGATGCCCTATTTTTGACGTCTACATTCCCTCCCACCTACCCAATCCTAAAAGACACGTCGTAGAGTGCCACACTAGTCTTGCCCAAGTCCTATCTTTTTACTCTTACACTTTCAGGAAATATAGAGGTTAAGCAACTGAGAAACTAACTAAAAATTACTGTTGTGATAATATCCATGAGGATTTCATAAGCTTCACGTAAGAAGTGTACAGGTTAGAAATAAAGCATATTCAGGATATTGTTTTTTTTTTTCTAAAACCTAAATTGGATGGTGGTAACGAAAATACAGCAAACAAAATATACCGTTCGGGTCTGTCGCTCTCAGGCCGTTCCATGTAGTATCTAATAAAGGCCCGCTCGGCGTCCTCCCTTTCCTCGGATCCCAGCCGTCCTCCTCCGTTGAGCGTCTCCACGGTGGGAAGCCTTGCCACGAGAAGCTGCCGCCTTTCGTGCTCCGTGGACTCGCAACGCTCCCACAAGGGCCAACCCTGAAAATATAAAATAAACAATCATTACGAAATGACCAGTGACCAAACAGGAACCTGCACATCATGACGGCCATGGCCACCCCTTGAGATGATTTTAGAGGCAAATCTATTGAAATTTCTCATTTTATTACGTACGATCTATAATTTTAAATTTAATGACCGTTCCCTGGTGCTGACCCATAACTCAGTGGCTTCTATCGATAACAGTATGTTAGTATGTTATTATATAATAATGCAATTTCAATTATGTTTTTCGTGTAGGGCTGCCAGATTTCTTGTCATCACAACCGGGACATTGTTGATACTAGCTCACAGGACCCATAGCACTATTTTACTTGGATTATTTACATTTTTTAAAAGATTAAGAACTAGTATTCGGGCTGGTTTTAAAAATATGATATAACGCGTGTTTTTGTATATTCCTTTCAATTTTTGTAACATAGTAACAGCGAGAAGAGTAGTTTTACTAATACCGGGATTTTGGGCTGCCCCGAGAAGTCTCTTCGAGACGCTGGGGCAAGGGCCTCGAAATCGGGAAAAACCCAGAATACAGGGACGCCTGGCAGCCATAATGCCGTGTCGACTGCCAGAGTGTTATTTGTCATAATTTACGCAGCCCGTGTACAAAAATTTAATAATGAAGTTTCCGTGAAAAGCATTGAAAAATAATAAAAAAAAACATGACTGCATGGTAAATGCAATAAGAGCCATCAGCGTGTAAAATAGAAGCGTAAAATATTTACGTTCGGACGAGCGCCATGGAAAACTACTTTGTATATAATGTTACTGAGGATAAAGGGGTATAAAATTTTATAGCGAGCAACGTCAATGTTGATCGCACAACGCCCAATGACAGGAAAAACCGTACACGGACAAAACCGGACAGGATGAAATCAGAGAAAATGATTTCTCAGTAAAAAATAAAATACGTTACGGGAGTATATTAAATATGGGTGTAAACTGTAAATATAAGAGTACAATTACTATCACACAAAAAATACATTGTCTTTCTACTAGGGCATAGGTGCCAGTTTTTATAGAGAGTATATTCAGTGTAAAATTTAATTGATCCGACACTGTATCGAAGTGCAGCAATATGCAAGGTCAGTCAGATGTGCCAGTTTCCTGAACTAATAAAAAGCGTTGTTAATCGACGCCCACATTTAATTTGTGTCATTTGTATTTTTTTATGTCACTAGATCTTTTGAAGCTCATCGGGCGAACACGTTGACAAGGGGCTCGCTTAGTTACAGATCTATTCGCGGTGCTCCAGAAAAGGGACGGATTTTTAAAATAAAATTTTCAATTAATCACTTGATCAACATTTTAAAGCAATACTTATTTTTATAGCAATAAAATGCTTTTTATATACTATTATTTTCTTTCCAATTCCATGTTTCAAACGTTATACTTTAACCGTCCTAGATAATGCACTTTAATTTCAATATAATATTTGATTTTTCTATATTGAATATATATCATTCAAGATGAAATATTCTCCGGGTATACTTCTAATTCTCACAACCCCATTTAAGGATTAAGAGAATCTGGACTATACTGATAAAACCTGTCGTATTTTTTTCTACCTTATACAAAAACCTTTGTAGCGTAGAAAGGTTGGGAAACACTAACGTCTAAGATATGATTAGTAAATATATTTATTTTTAATCCTTTGGGTCAGTCGCTTTCAACTGACAAACAAAAAGGTTTATATAACCAAAAAAAACCATGTCGAAATGCGACTTAAACGACCTACCATAGTAATAAGAATCCAATACAAACGTAATTTGCACAATTATTCAAACATCAATTAAACAAAGCACGGCGATGAAAAGATTTAGTGTCTTTAACAAAAAAAAAATAGTTCATCGAACTCAATACCTACATTTCACAAAGAGAAATTATCCTCCACACGCAGATCGCCCACCATTACTTAATTTCGAATCCTAAATATCTACGAGTACACTGTATAAATACTCTGGTCAACAGTAGTCACCAACTTCTGGCACGCGACAGTGCTCCTGCCAGTGCTCACACGAAATGTACAAATCTTGATTTTTTTTATCCTAGACTAGATTTCCACTATATCCACTAGGGCTTATATAAAAACCGACTTAAAAAAACGGTTTTCGAATGTCAATATTGATCGAAAACCGGTTTTATACGGTTTTCGAAGTTTTACAAAAAATGGATAATTCAATTAAAATAGCGAGAAAAAGTTCAATTTTTTTATGTTGTTTATTTATATACATAATAATACACAACAAGAAATTATTTGGTGTTGCTCTTCATAAAATATGATTTAAAAAAACGCAAAGCGTCCACTGATCGTTTCGTAACAAAATTTCCTGATATCGAAAATATCCTTTCGCTGGGTAATGATGTGGGGCATATGGTCTTTAAGCCATTAAATAAAAGATCCAAATTTTCTGTCCTTTTGTATATAGACATTATTATGGAAAATTCGGCACAACCGGTTACCATGTTGAAAAACCGGTTTTCGAATGTCACAAATTTAGCAAAAAAATCGGTTTTTGAAAACCGACAAGCCCTAATATCCACCTTCTCTTACCACTCATTGGAACTGGGTCAAAAATTCAACACTTTATACTTATTTCGAAAAAGAAAATCGAAACACTAAACAAATTGGTCACATTGTTAAAAACACCGTACCATAGTTTTTATTACTTTTAAAGTAGATACAATTTAAATGAAAAAAATGCAAGAAGAATGAGCTTAAATCAATAAATAAGCAATATCAGTGAGTGTCGCAAATATTTAAGACGTCCAGTATCAAACACGGCCAAGTCATGTTTTTTGCCGATGTGCGCTTTTTAGAAATTTTGTTAGGGAATTTGAATACCAGAAATTCGATATATGTTTAACTTTTAATACCGTACTACAAGTGTATGGAAAAAAAAAATTAAATAATATCTTTACTATCAAAAGTGGCCTAGTTAAAGACGTCATGTTATCATATTGGCCAAGTCATTGAGAGTTAATCAGATCGCAGGTTTGAATCAGGTGACTGAATGTCATTCAGTGTTTTGATTGGAAGTTAATAACGTTTAATAAGTTGACATTTAATGTCTGGGTTTTTTGTAGTTATTAAAAAAAAAAAAAAAAAACTATCGGTCCTCATGAAAAATAAAGTAAATCTAACTTGGCCGTGTTTGATTTAAAGATGGTTTCCCACAGCTGACCTACGCACTAATAACTCCAATGAATAAATGTTTTTGTTTGCATATAGGTTAATGTAAATATAAAGGGGCAACGTGCAAAAGCAAATGTAACAAATACGTAAATAATATATCCAATATAGTACTGAAATGTGTTACAGTATCGGCCAAAATATAAATACACTAACGGCATAAAAAAAACAGCAACGCGGCAGAAAAGTTCCATCTTGACATTATTTCAAAGATAAAAATACGTTTTCAATTTTTTTTTAAAATATTTTGTCGGGTCCGCAGGGCAGTACCAGCGTTGATGTTTTTCGTGACACATCTCACGGGTTCAAGTACCAGTACAAACAGCATTTTTTCAATCGATTTATCGACATCACTGTCCTAATCCTAATTCCAATCAATAATTTTCGGTTAAATTTCAATTAAGACAATATTTTTTTGAATTTTCCTCTAAATTTGTGTTTTTTTTTCAATCGATGGAAAAACTAGCTCCAGTCCACAGTGATGTAAAAAGTAATGCGCAATAAAATAAAAATAATGTCAGGCAAGTACCTATGCTGTATAGTGTACGGCGTACACACAAGCGATTAGATTAATAATGACAATAAAAAAAAAACTATTTAGAATGGGCTTATTCAATTGTGACCGCTCAACTGGTGACTTTGAAAATTAAGACACAAAGGAAATTTAATAAACGACAAAAGGCATCCAAAAATAATTAAATGGTGACCGACATTGCTTATAATACCGACACAGTGGATCTCAAACTTTTCCAAAATGATTGACATTTCACTTATTTTTTAAAAAATATTTTTTTTATTATAATGTAAATAAAATATTATTATTGCGTGCTAATGTCCCGCGCGCTTACGTCACCGCACCGTACAGCATATCAACAAAGTTTGGTTGATTGCTCCTGAGACACTCCTGGCGATTATTTGACTGTATTTTAAGTTGATGTGCACTGCTGCAATACAGCCAGTGGAAAGCGCATACAACGTTGAGTATCTTACGAAGAAGGTCATAACACATGTGTCTCAATAACTTTTGAGAGTCGATTCAAACTTTTCAATTCATCAAAGACGTAAATTTACTAACCATTCTGTAAAACGAATTCTCTTAATAGCTAAGAGTACTGCGTCTTACTGTTTTTATAACCTACGTAGGCAGCAAATATAATTTTTGAAGACGAGTCGGAAAAGTACCCGTGACTCATAACTAAACAAAGGCGAGCGCATACGTGATTGCGAATAACTTCAGAATTATTATGAAGGAAAACATTTACTTACGACGCAGTTTTTTTGCATAAGCACTAAAAAATACTTGATAATAAGACTGTCTGAGATATTTGCACATTTTATTTTCAAGATAAAGCTACACTCTAAACAGCTATCTTGAAACACGTGCTAGGCTACGGGTTCGCAACCTTTTTCGTGTAACGAACCGAAGTGAAAGATACAAGAATTTTTCAAGTTTTTCTCATCGTTCAGTTATTGTATGAATACGCATAAATGCGTACGCTCAAGGAAAAATACAGGTAAACGGAGATGGTGATGCTCGTAATAAGGGGTGATGTTACGCCAATTACTGGTGAGAAACGAACAATTTTGTTTTCTGAACACTCACAGTCAGTATTCGTAAAGTGTTGCTCTTGATTGTTTTCTACTTCTAACGGAATTACAAGTATGAGATTACCAAAATACATGCGGAAAGGGTAAATTAAATGTAACTTAGCCGTTGACCACCCAACTCAGAGGTAGGCTAGAGGAGGATCAGGGGGCTCGTACGAGCCCTTTGTTAAATTATACTCAGGCCGTCGAACCCCTTGATAAATTAAGAATGAAAAAAAATCTTGGATCTTATCAGTACCTTATTGCAATTTCTGGAATATATATATTATCTACGACGGTTTAAGTTTAAATTTTGAAACATGGAATTGGAGCGAAAAAAAATATTTATATTTCTGCGTTCAATCTTGTAACGCTTCCCTCTACCAAGCTGAGGCAGGCTAGTACATTTTTTTTACTTGCATTAATTATTTTACGGTATGTTACATAATATAAGCCTATTTTGTATTTTTTTTATTTTTCAGTTAATTATTGCGTATAATTTCTGAAGAATGATAGAAGATTCCGCCCATTATTGAAAACACCGCGAATAGCTATGTGATTTAGCGAGCCCCTTGTCAAGGTATTGGCAGCCCACCGCTGACCCAACCCAATGGCAATTAAACTGAGAGGACGTTTCGCAGGAAATAAACAGTTTCGGTAGGTAAATATAACAAGAAAAACAACTTATAATACTTAAGTTATGGTTATTTTGTTTTATATTAAAAAAAAAACAAATGACAAAAATAATGTGGCGGTGAAGCGGTCAGAAGGTAAACTGTTCTATGTAAAGTAAAGCAACATCGGACCTTCGTTCAATTATATGTCATACGTTGCTATGACACGGCGCGGTCTATAACGTCCAATTTGGGTCAAAGCACTGTGACGAAAATTTCCAATACAATTCATGGTATCGCTGACGAGTGAAAACAAATTTAGCAAACCACTATTGGATTAAGGAAATAAGCGCGAAGACACCATGTCACGATTGAACCAATTTGGAAAACACCAGGAGGGTTGAAAACAATCAAGAACCTTAGCCACAGCGGTTTTTCTTCCACCATTGACAAGAGATATTAGCCTTATGTGTTGTACTGCACAATCAACATAATAAATTAAAAATTCATTTACGAACTGCATTCGCCGTCACATTTTATTAAATTGATATTGATGAAACTATCGTTTGATTTATGGTTTAGTTGCCATGAAATGGATGTGCGAGATTATTTACATCATCTATGTTATGTCAATCTAGCCTAGCTCTGGAAAAAATACAGTAAACGGTACGCAAAGACGAATCTTGCAAGGAAAATTATTAATTTTTTGTCATTGATTAAGGAATACAGGGAAATTATGAACGAACTGAATGACAACTTTTCACCGATAAACATTTTCAAGCAGTTTCAACAATTTCAACAACTATGTAGGTACATATATGTACTTCAAAATATATTCTTAGATATAAGACATTTGCGTTTGTCATAATAAATTTTTGGTTATCAGAGTATTCCGTGACGGATCTCTCTGGTTCAAGTCCCAGCATGTACAGCGTTTTTCAATATATGTATGTATCGGTTTCTGTGGGTGTTTGTGATGTTTTAAAAATCCCTTCCACCATTCTAATCCTAAAATAACTGTGCGCATCGAGAGCTATAAGCTAACAACTAGTCATATCCTAGCCCTCTCCTTTTTACCACTACTCTCTCGAAAAAAAAGGTTGAGTAACTGAGTAACACGCAATTCTCGTAGTAAATAAATATGTTGAGATACGTCAATTGGGAGACCACATGAATAAAAAAGAATCGATTTTTTTGTATGATAATACATAAAATGTTTCACCAGAATTCACCGAAAAAGTTTGTTTATGACTGCTTTAGTCTTTTTCAAGCTCTATCCATTGTAAAAAAGCATTTGTTAAAAACCGCAAGAAAATAAAATACCTGCTAATTAATGTTTCTTCTCTTCAAAATAAGTATTTACTACAATAGAAAACAAACAAATAAGCCTGAGTAATTAATATTGGTATATTGTGTTTATTTAATTATACAATTTACGATCACAATGTATAAAACTGAGAAATCGAATTAAAAATGGATTGGTTCAGTTCGGAAGCTTTAAAAACACGTACCAAATATGGCTTGTGTTTTCTAACAACAAATGAGTGATAAAAATCTTAATTAATGAACGATATAATACGGCAGCATTGGTTTAAAGTTTAAATGAACCTAACGTCAGCCAACATAATTGATTATAAACAAGTTTATTGTCAGCCAAATTTGGCCTATCCGAATCGAATGCGAAAAAAATTCAAGGTGAACAAAATTGCTTTGTTTACAATACTACAAATTCCACAATTATACATAAACACTTCGCCGCAGACAAATCAATTTACAGCTGGTATCAAAATGCTCGATTGAAACGTTGTTTAAAAAACAATCCACGTACAACCTTCGACGGGTTATTTTTTTAAAAATAAGCACGTGCCTCTTAGATAATAAAAAAAAACAAATTTTAATTTATTTTCATTCTTACACGGCTAGCAGATAATATGAACAATATAACATAAAATAAATTGCGTGTGGAACGACAACATATCGGGACCAGAGCATTTTAGCCTGATATAGCGGTGTACAAATTAAGAGAATTCAACATACAAATAAACAAATATGATTAACTTCTATACAAAAGCCAGAACACTATTTTTTTTGAAAATAAAACTGTTGATTGGCTAAATGCAAAAATTAAAATCTAAAAAAAATCAACAATAATTTGTAATCTGTCGATTGTTTTTGCATTTGAACAAAAATCAGCGCAGGTTTTGAGTGCAAATGTAGGATTTACTTCACCGTTTTCCTATACAAAATAAGGCTGCAATCCGGATACATATTTTGCCTGCTGGTTTATCAAAAACACAGCTGTTCGATCATTACCATAGTTCCGATTTAATTATTCCAAACAGCTGCATCCTCACAGTTTCCATTTTCACGTAACTTGGAAAAATCTCATAATACTAATACGTACCATAATAATAATATGTAACAATCACATAAGACCGGTGTCTCGAAAAGTTTGGTGCACCCTGGTCTAGAGCCAGACGATTATCAGCGTCAAACCGCGCATGCGCTACCATGTTTAGCCGAAACAGAATTAAATTTGCCAACGTAACTATGCGACATAAATAATAACACCTGAGACACGTGGTCTATTGTAACTTGATGTATTCTACACGAGCCTATGTAATAACCAGTTAAAAACTGGTTGTGAGTGTTGTTCATACTGTCAGGTATAAGTGTAGGTACAGCGACAGCTACTTGCGCGAGTAGATTTATAGAGTAAAAGTTCAAGATTTGTGACGTCACATTCATAGTTCACGGAAAGCGACCCCCGGTAACAAATTTAAAAGCAGGAATTTCCAACCCTGACTCATTTGAGTATCCTGCTGCATAAAGTAAAATGTGTTGATTAGGCGTTCAAAAGTAATAAGCCTTTCACATTTTGTCAAAATCGAAATACGTATGTACATAAAATGCTCAGAAAATGGACGACACGAATGGAAAATACATGAATTGAATAGCACAATAAGACCGTGAAAATTTAGTAACCTGTTCGTTGGCGAAACGGTGCATTGGGTGTGGTTTTCGAAAACGTCAAGATTTGATGATCTCACTATAATAAGGGTGACGGAATAATCATTTTAGTGTTAGAAACGCACCGCGACAAAGATTTCCTTTGGTGCTGCTAGATTTAGCGGTTAGGGGATCCAATCCCGGAACCTTTTTGTGATCCCGGAATTTCGGGATTGATCATTCACCATAATTCCGTGAGATCATTGCCGAAAAACGTAGTTAATTAGAAGATTCCAGATTTTTTTTCATCTCGTAGATTCTACAATTATTCATGTAAGAGAATTTTTTGTTTAGCTCTACTTAGGGATTTTTAGGTGCTAATTTGTAATCAAGGGTGTTTGAGATGTGTTTAACGATTTGGTTATATGAAATTTAAAAACATATGACGCATTAGCTTCTACATAAAACTCTATTGAATATTATCACGAATGTAACAAACGTGTGAAAAATGAATAAGTGAGTAAAGTTTACTTTGTAATTTCTGACGAATAATGGAGGCCATTCACGCCACGGTAAGGATCTTTAGTAAATATGAAAATATTAAAAGCCTCGAAGGTGGCTAATTTTGACAGTCGTGCCAGCGTGTACACGGCGTTACGGTAAACACGGCAATCACTATTAACCCAGCGGTCAAAGGGTTAACCCGAGCGGAGCGGGTCAAAGCACCCGCCGGCTGCAATAACCGGTACCTTCATAGATAGATCTCCGATCGGATAAAATGCATTTCAGAAAATTAAGGTAGGCATAGAGACGTCTACATCAAGTAAGTCGCGTAAGCTAAGTTATATATTGTGGTTCAAGTAACATGTATTCATTTAGATATTTAGGTCAGAGTGCCGTAAATTCGGCCCAATAATATGTACGGTGTGGACTGGCTTTTATGTTTATAACATTAAACTTGATAGATTGAGCTCCAGCAATAACCTCGATAAAATATTTTAAAAAAGCCGCTTAAAAATGCTTCCAAAAAGGGGGCGAATGTAAAAATCAGTACTCAAAGAGTTGTCTGAAATAAATCTACCACAATTTTCAAAAAAAAAAATTACTAGCGTTTCTTTTTTCAGTTATCACTCAATTTACTTCTTTAAGCCGTTTCAACTGAAAATTTGATTTTTTTAAATTATCCCGGAACTCATATATGTATGTAATAATAGCCACTATTGGTATGTGGCACCCCTGTGTAAGGTATCTCCGGTCTTTAATTTTTAAAAAATAAGGCTACGTTATATAGCTAACTATACGGTTTTTTAACCAATATCCGCTTCCTATATGGATCATATGGACTCCTAATGGAGCGTATTTCAACGGAAGAATACTGTTGCTCAACCGAGTTTTTCGAAAAGAGTAGGGGGTATAAGGTTAAGGATATAACATGACATGTTAGCTAATCGTTCTCGCTATGCTCCGTTTTAAGAGTCGGATGTATGAGAGGGAATTTCATACACCACAAATATCTTTGCATTAGAATGGATATCCATAAATCGATTGATAAATCAATTTATAAAAATTTTCCGTAACCATGAATACCGTAGCCAACGACTTTGATCACTCGACCACAGACCCCACACGAAACGGTTTAAGCCAATATAAATTCGAAGTAATATTGTTTTTTTAAGAAATATGCTGAATTTTATAATATGACAGGCAAAACACACAATGCGAGCAACTATTTAGGACAACACGCAAAGATGACAATGGTACACATTTACTGAATGTTCAATGACTATTTTTGCTGTCGAATTGGTAACATTCATCTGTATTTGGTTCAATAAAATTCACGAATGATCAAAACAATTTAAAATTATTGAGCCAGATTGCTTGACGCCAAGTTATTGGAATAAGATAATTGCTAAATAAAACGAATTGTTGAATGTTTGTTTATGGAAGGCAATATTTGAAAGGACTGCTGTGAAGGTTATATTAAAACATTATTGAAATTTGATGTATTAAATAAATATGCAATATGAATAGATTACACATTCTATCAAGCGCGTTAATTTATTGTAACTCATTGAACAGCTGTCTTATATCAAATGCAAACTGTAGTGCATAAATTTTAGTATTATACGGTCGACTAAATAATAATTTTGTAAAGATACTTACCGTAAAGTAGAATATTTAAAATACTCTTTGGTATATATATGTACACCTAACAATTTTGGTCCATTTTCAAAATATTTCTTTGTTTATGGCATTACAAAATATTATGTACTCGATAGAGGCTCATAGTATGAATCTATTCTCTAGGATTATCCGTCATAATTTATTTCCGAGGATATTCCATTTATGAAAATTTTGATTATGTGATTAATAATTAAATTATATATTAATAGAAAATGGTTTCCCAATCTGGGAGACTCACAAACGTAACAAAAAAGTGTCTGAAGCGAGAAAAACGAAAGTAATTATTTGTAATGACGTATTAACCATGTCCAAAAGAGGTCTTATGGAGTATTACAAAATAGGCAGCGGTGGTCTTCCAATACGCGAACAAGGAGCTAGCTTAATCTCAGAGCTATTTAAGGTAATACCTAATATACTAATATTTAAGTAATAAATATCAATAGCTCACCCGTTGGATTCACATGATTTTTTAAAAGCTAAAGTGAAAAAACTCTGCTCACTTACCGTTTTAACTAATTGGCAAAGCTCTGATGGTCAAAGTCCCTTACGTGGTAGACAGTACCTATTTATTTTCCCAGATATTGTTTTTCGTCAGAATGCAACCTGGTCTCTCCGGATCACTGGACCTCCAATTTATCACCTGACACGGTGCGTTTAATGCCAAGCTTACATACAAATTAAAATCAACTATCCCCACACTGTCCTTGTGGTGAAGTAATCAAGCTTCAGAGCATATTCTCTGGAATTGATCGATTTGTCTGTTGAAAGAGGTATATTGTTTTCGATAGTGTAGAATAACCTGATGGTCTATCGGGCATCCAGGACTCTAGTTTCATCTCCAGAAAATTTCGGTCACTTCAAGAAATTGGCTACTTCTTTTGGAGACAAGGTTTACTTCCCTGCCCTCACCCATTCTTCCGTTAATCAATTATATCTGTTCAATTAAAAGTTGTCTCATTAGTGCCATTAACTATCATTCATGCTTATTATTTTTTTTTTTTTTTTTTACGTGTTTATTATTTAATTTATTATTTAATTATTTAATTAACCTTTATTAGTATCTCTTTATAGTTCTAATTATTATTGATACCTATAAAATTGCCTTTATCTTTACATGTATCTTACTGTATCCATTGAGGAGAATCGTCTTCGGAGTGCTGCAGACAGGAAAAAAGTTTATCGGAATAAAAAAAAAAAAACATATCAATAGCTAAAAATGTATTTATGCCATAAATTGATTGTTTCTTAATTCAACAAGAGTTTTTGTTTTTTATATGTTTTTTGGCTGAAATATTCAAATCAGACATCAAAACTATTTTTTATTGATATTTTTAAAAACATATCCGCTCCAAATGTGGAGCATCTAGACAGTTTTTTTTTTAATAAGTGACTGCTATTAAGTTGCTCCGCCTGTTTATTTCGAGGATGGTGAAGATATGTAAAAACAATGCAAATTTTAAATTGTAAATGTTCTGTAAGAATCATGGACACCTTGTCAATTGAGTTCTTCACTTCCTTATAAAGAGTAAAAGGTCACGGACTTCATATAATAAACATGTGGCGTTTGTAATTTTCACATTATTTGGCGTTATATTACAAATAAAATATGAAATTAAATATCGCAATCAAAAAATGTCAACACAGCTCTCAGCCGTCTAATATTCCCGGAAATCGCGAACCTAGAGCCCTTGACCTAGTGACAAGAATAAGTCCCGGGGCAGAGCCTCGCGGTAGGCCGACCGTTGGAGAGGTCACGGCGCAGAAGGGACTAATTTAAAGGATGAACCTGAATAATCGAAAAAGGGTTTCTAATTTAGTTAACATGAGAAATGTTGAGTATTATTATAGCCTGAATTAGCATCCTATTTCTAGAACCATTCATTGTGGTGACGTGAAAAATATTGTTTGGAAAATGAAAAGTATTTTATATCTTTTAAAAAAAAATGATTTTACTATATATTTTGCACGTTATTTATTAATTTATTTAATAAACATTGCATAAGATTGACAAACTAAAACAATTTAGACTTTCACAATGAAGAAAAAAACATAAAACAATTTAATATTAAAAGCAGTAGAAAAAAATTGACAAGGAAGTCAACTGAGTAAGCTCCGACGAACTTTACTTTAATACATAAAACAAAGCAGTCGTCGGAACTCACCCACGCCCACGTGGAATATGTCGACATGCAAATCAATATTTTTAAGCACCGTTAAAGCTCTCCCCAGTGGCATCCCCCTTGGCAGGCTGGTTCTACACCTTGGGAGAACAAACAATTCATGTCCACGATTTCTCAAAAAATAATAAGGAACATTTACATAGTTTCACATTCTAAAGAATGGTGGAATTCTCAGTTATATTGCCTTCACTGCCAAAAAAATGCCGCAGGAATTGCGCAATTGATTGTCATTCCCCGCAAAGTACTCAATTTGTATGTTTGGTATACCAATACTGAAGATGTGCTATCGCTTATAAAGTTAAAACAATTACAAAGTCTATACCGAAAATAAATGTTTTTTCTGACCTGGACTCGAAGACTGGTAAGAGTAGGAAACCTTGCTAGCCTGTCCACTTCGTCCCAAGTGGCCAACTCGGTGTTATTCAAGTTCAAGAATCGAAGGTTCCTAAAAAAGAAAGAATATTTGTAAAACTTCATGACGTGACGGATTCAAATTTTCTTCATACATTCCGGGTGTCAAAACGTAGTTTGAAATTCTAGAAAAATGATTTGGAAAAATAAATTAATGTGTGGGATAATTAAAGAACGCACAGCAATCACCCACCTGAAGCCGTTGTGCGGTGATTCTACTGGAGTGGCCGATTCGCACTCACTCTCTGATCTCCCATATTCAGATCCACTAGCGTTTTCCCCGTCTACGTCGAGACTATTAAGCGGGCATTCATTCAAAACGAGGGACTCTAAATTGGGAAAGGCGTAACCTAGTTTGCAAATTTCTCTCCAGTTGCTCACAGGATTTCCGCTGAAGTGTAACTTCTTCACTTGCGTGTAAGTCTTACTTAAAAAGTCTCTTCCTTTCACAGCGCATTCGTTTCCGAGTCTGGTTTGATCATTACCAGCATCAGATCCGTTGACTCTATCACAATTAAGATTCTCTTTATCCTCATCGTCTTCTGAACCATTCCTATTGTCATCGACGATCATAGCATCGTTTTCATTTGTCTGTCCATTCAATGTCGTCCCTTCGTCATCGTGTATCAAATTCACATGATCGTACTCGTTAAGGCTGAGATGCAGCTCTTCAAGAGCAGGAAGTAGTTTTAGCAAGGCTTGGACGCTTGCCCAGTCCACTCGAGTAGAGTTGAGGACTAGGTTGCGAAGATGCGACCAGCAGGCATTGTGAGAAGCGCGCTTATTCAGCGCATCCAACTGGTCGGATAGCCGGTTGAAGCTTAAGTTGACAAATTTCACCTGTGGCATGTGCTGAAGAATTCCAAAGACCTACAAAAAAGCAAAATAACATTATTTACAAAGTTAAATAAATAACGCACACAAAATCAAATGAAAAAAATTAAAAATGCTACAAAATATAATGTTTGCGTCTGAAAAACAAACGAGCATAGCAAGAGGTCTGCATTAGCTCTTTTCCGGCTCGGACCGGATAGTTTCGTCAAATTTCGACCCGTACAGACCTTTAACATGTATACAAAGACAAAATAATACGTAAATTACATGTAAGTAACATCGACAAATTGATCGTCATCAGTCTGAAGTAAGTCGCAATCGGTAAAGCGGTCTGCAAGCAATAATTTCAAATATCAAAATCTCTCCACTTTTATTCGTTATAATTATAGGCAGAATATAGACAGCGTATTTATTCCAACAATATATTGGATTTCAGTTAAATTTACACATTAATAATTTATTATTCGCCCGGTGCAGTGGCCAATTTAAGCAGTATGATTTACAGTTATGGATGCCAATCAAATATGCATAAAAATAAATTGTGCATCGGGTTTAACTCTCGCGGGAGTGGTCAGTGCGGCATTAGGGATTACAAAACCGGATGGATATATTGTATTGGCAATATATGTAGAGCAAAAACAAACGAATAAATTAACTTTCAACCGGTTTTTAGATATAATTATAACGTGATTTTGATAGTATGTTTAGTTTTCGCAAGACCCAACGCGTGATTGAATGCAATTCACACTAATGATGCGTATGTATGATAAATTACTTGGATGTCAATACATCTTCAATAATATGTTTTTTTCAGATATAATAATAACTCATCGCTCATCGAATGTTTCCTACAAAAAAAAAAGATTGTGGCGCTCGATCTGTTGCATGTTGCGCCGTCTTGTTGAAACCACAACTCTTCTATAATTAATGCCAATAAATTGGGGAACGAAAATGATGATCATGGAAGATATGGAAAAAAATCAAAGAACTGGAAATACATATAGCAACATTCTGGCCGGCATAATTTTTGACAAGTTTTTTTTCTAAATAGTTTTGCAAGAGTTGTTACGGCGTAAGTTTATTTATGGCGAAATAGCACTGAGCACAAATCAGATATCAAATTAGCTTTCGTTTATTCTAAAAACAAGCTTCTAAAAAAACATCCGTTACTATCGACTCTTGCCGCCAAAAACGTTGCAAGAAGAAGGCAGTTGCTATATGGCAGCTCTTACTTAATAAGGTAATTATATTAAATAAACAAATCGATTTTGCTTTATTTGCAAAAGAAAAATACCGGTTAATCAGTATTTAAAAAAAAAACAGCCAAACTACCGGTATTGGAATCCCTAGTAGTCGTCAGTTAATTTAACTTGTCTGATGAATTGGTATTGAATGAATAAACAATATAATAAACACTGAACGGTATTTCGGAATGAGATCAAGTAGTTCTATTTCGACGCAATGAAACACATCCTTGAGAATCCAATCTAATAACGGTATCGCTTATTGCGTATGGTTGATTTCACCGCAGAGAAATTATGAAGCTGTGTCATCATTGCCAATGAAAATAATTTATTACATTTAAAGAAGAATATTACAATATATTAATGAATTGATATTGAAAAAAAGAATGGATGATGGTAGATTAGTAGATTATAATATAGATTCCCGCACCATAACATATTTTAAAACTTGAGAATTGAGTCGTTATTTTGTCAAAGCTGTGACGTCGGGAGTCAGGTTTTTTCCGGAGTCGGAACAAGCGGAGAAAAACAATTCAAAGATATTGGACAATTATTAGTCTATTCATCATATTGATTGGTGAAATCTACTAGAATTTACTAGTAACTAGAATGATTTGATGGTATACAAATATGTTAACTAAACGGAAATATGTAAAAAAAAAAGTCGATTTTTTATTAAGCCGGAGTCATCTTTTTTACCCAAATCCACAGCCCTGTATTTTGTAGCATTGTTTAATTATTTGTGGTTATTTCGGCAAATAATAATTGATCAAGGTTTGACAGCCGTTTATTTAACAAATAAAAACAAAACAATAATTAATGCAATTTTATGAGTAGGTATGTTACACATATTACAATATAATGAAAAATAATTAGAATACACTGATTTTTTTGTTCAAAAGCTTTGGAGTAATCCTGACAACGAATAATTGAAACTTGACTTAGAAGAATGAGCTTTTGGAATGAAGCATGTTCACAAAACAATAAAACAATGCAGACGTATTTTCGTAAAATAATAACCGTAAAGACATATAAATTTATTGCCCAAATATGCAGGCTATGTCCTGTCAGGGCAAAACTAATAACTTCAAGTCTTTAAAAAAAATGTATTCAAATCGCCAGAGTCAAAAGTGGCGCCACTGCGTGCTACTAAACCTAAAACACAGCCCTTGTCAAGGGGGGGAAGAGGGTTTGGTGTAGGCACGATAAGAAAGAATATCAGGGCTGTGGAGTAGTTAACAAACAAAACGACTCAGATATTAAATTAAAACATGACTCCAATTCCAACTATGACCGATGTAGCGGTTTCGAAAATGCAAAGTAAAGATAATTCGATGTTAGAATGTATAACCAACTGAAAAAGATTTTTTATAAGACGGACATATTTCCACAAAAATTCGATCAAGATAAGCCTTGATGAACCAAATTATATTTCAATTGAAAAAAAGAAGATTTTTATGCCGCTGACGTGAAAATTTATGAAAAAATGATGTTTAATACGAAACTATTCTTACAGCATTGTAGTCCCGACGAACCTTTTTTCCCTACTATAAAAGTAATATTTTTAAAATTCCGGTAGGTATAGATTATTATTAATGTCTAAAAAGTGACGGGTACCAAAAAATAACACGAGGAAAAATAAATAGTTATACAAATGGATGATCAACAGAGGATTATTTTTTAAATCATAAAATCAAGGAAAATAAATATCCTCGAATAAAGTCACAGAATGGAGAAAAATGGTTATTTAAGTCGTTAACGATACTGCACTAAATACTAACTTTAAACACGTTACTACTGTCGTTGAAAAACTAATGTAGCATCGGCGACTCGAATTTGTCATCAGGGGGTCATCTAATAAAGTCATCCCTCATCTCTAATCGATCAAATTAACAGAAATAAACAAATTTATGATGTCAAACAGAAACATATTATACAATGTATAGATTAGGAATCCCAATCGAGTAATCGAATATATTCGACCCTTTTTTAACTATTCGATATTCGAATATTAGGCCAACTATTCGAATAGTATTCGTAATACTTTTATATTTTCGAATGACTACATTAGATAGTGTTTTTTTGCTTCACTCAACTCGGGCGCATTCAATATTGTATCACAATATTTAAGTTTCATGAAAAAATTCTAAATAATATTGCAAAAGTAATGGCGTCGTCGGCTTAATCAAACAAGGAATTATGTTTGAATCGTTCAAATTATGTACACTCCCACAGATTTTGTCACTAACGACCCGGGTTTCGCCTTTCGGCATCTTCAGGCGAAACCCGGGTTGTTAGAGACAAAATCTGTGGGAGTGTACATAATTTGAACGATTCAAATTTAATATTGAAATTCCACCAAGCACCTTCAGTCGAAATCTTAAATTAAAAAAAAGGAATTATGTATAAAAATTCATGACAAAATCTTGATAAAGTCATTTGTAAAATATAATTTCAAATGAAATAAAATTTGCTGAAAATAATATATTCACTAATATTATTGTATATACTATTTAGAGTATTATTTTGATATATTTAATACGTAATGTCATGTATATAAGTAATTATTCAAATCGATTTATTAGTATTATTTTTATACTTCAGAAACTATTCGAATATATTCGAATAGTTAACAATAACGAATAGTTGGAATCCCTAATTGATGTTAAGAAATGGTAGAAGGAAGATATTCAGTTTTTTTTTTGTGAGCATATATATTTAAGGTGAAAACCACAGCGATAGAAGTTTATCAATAACATACAAATTAATAATAATATGCCCAGAGAGCATTAATGGATAAAGAAAACGATGAAAAACAGCGGCGGTTCAGCTGAAAGGTATTTTCATTAAAGGATTGATTATGATTGTATCATAAAACTGGGAAGGGGCGCTTGTTTAAAACACTTTTTTTTTTATAAATGATTCATTAATAAAATGATAATGTAGTATGTGAACAAACACAGTAATCGTGTATTAACTTTATTTAAATGAGATAATAATATAATTCAATCAAGCGGCTCATAATATTTCTTTTTGAGAATTTTACATACGTTCCAAAAAAAAACTGTGAAACACAAAAAAAAAATTATAATTCAAAGAAAAATTAAAGATTGGTTGCCTAAATTTAAAAAAAAACATCGCGGTACAGAAAATCTTGTATAAAAGGATAATAATAAAGACCCATTACGTGAATTACACGAAAAATTATAAGTAATATGTATTTTAATTAAGAAGAAATAAATACTATTCATCGCTACTTGATTATATATGAGGACTTTTATAAGGGACTGGACATAAATCATTTTCATCGCTACAAATGTCTGACACGGCTTAGGATCTAATGAAGCCTATTGTTTCTTATTCCTGCCATGTGTTGTTGAATTTCTTGTTTTAGGAAATCCGCTATCCGCTTGTGTGTATTTTTTGTGTGGTAATCGTGCTAGATCAAATAATAATTTATGTAAAAATATAGTATCTGTCCTTTTTAGTAGACCGTGTTATTTCAAAAAAGTGTAACAAAATTGTGTAAAAAAAGAGTTCAGCCATGCAGCCAGATAGATCAAGACAAATATAATTATTGTAATTTTAAAGAATATATTTCTGTTTGTAAGTTTAAATGACGCAAAAGATTAAATTAACTTACAATCGTGTGCAAAAAATCAGCTTTATTGCACCTTCCAACGATATTTTTATCTCGCAATGCAAAGGTGGCATAAATTATTAGATTGTTTAATGTTTAAATAAACATTAAAATACAACACTGTAGAGTAAATACAAAAAGCCTTCGATGAGACTTAGTGTTTGTTTTTACGCTGCTCGATTAGTATTCGAGGCTGCAATCCCTTTATAGAGGTCATACGATAATAAAAAAAACGATGCTCATTTTTATAACTGACTCGCAATGATTATAATGTAAAATACTCAACTAAATTAAACTCCGTAACGACCTCAGAGAAGGGACTGATAATGTCAAGTTTAAAAGTACAGACAAAAAAAATGTCTGCCACATGCAGCAACTGACATAAATAATATTAAATAATAATCCAACCGTGCCGTGAACTAATAATGTTTTAGCATCGCCGTATTTTTCGGTTGTCTGTTTTTCAAAAATGTTTCAATGAATTGTAGCCACAATATTTTCCGTGGATTCGGCGGTTACTTTACGGAAGTTCATTTTTAAGATAGCATTATAACTGATAACTATATAATTTAACTTGTGTTACAAATTGTCATCGCAACAATTTACGAATAAAATAAAAAATGATTTAAATTCCTAAGTTTATCACAATATGGTACGTCTTTATTCAAAGGCTATTTTCTCTATATATTATATTTAATCACTTTTAAGCTGCCATATACTTGGTGCAAACACATCATATTAAAAAAATATATAACACTCTCTTGTACTAATTCAACAATTTATTTAATTCACGAACATTTTCAACGGATAAGAAAGAGTACAGATTAAATACAGGGGCATTTTATACAAAAACAAGTGTCTTTGGCTTGGCTTAGTACAGTGGTGGGGAACGTGCGGCCTCTTGGCTACTCTGATACGGCCCATTGACTTACGCCAAGTTATTTTTAAAAATAAATCTGGATATATTTTTAATAAATACACAATTTTATAATGCATTATGTTCACTTTGATCAAAAAAAAATGTCAAAAGGTGTCGTTTTCTTTACTGCTAGCCTTATGTTGAAACAGATAAATGAATGTGGCCATTGTAAATGAAAAGGTTCCCCACATCTGGCTTAGTATAAGAAGCCTAATTCTATTAAATATATTGTGGAATTAACAAAAAAGATTAATTTACTTTTTGATTATATCAGTTAAGCAGCCAAATTTATCAATTTTATCAACATTATACCATTTAAGGGCGTACAGATATTTTTGGAATTATAGTCAATAGCTAGAACGTTCGTGTTCGTACTGGTACTATGCTTTTTCTTACCAGATAGTATCATAGATACCAGATATTAACTAGAGTGATTACGGCACTACTGTAAAAGGAAAGTTTGTGTTAAGTAAGTACATTTGGTCATTCCGATTTAACAACAGCAAAACAATCGGTTGAAAATTTACCTCTTCCCATTTCGTTAGCTTATTCTTGGCGAGATCCAACTCCTCGACGCCGGCACATTTATCGTCAAGCTGGTGCGCATCCCCAGCCGTTTCGATGTCGCAGTCGTTCAGCACCAGGAGTGTGGGCACGCTCAACCGCGGCGGCCTCTTCGGCACGAAGATAGCCACGGGCAGGTCCGCGACCACGGACGGCGCGGGCACGGTGACGGTTATTCCGGATGAGCAGCGGCCGGCGCAGTCGGGGGGCGGCGACTGCCAGCCGTACTTTTTATCGAGCGCCTCTAGGAGGGAGGGCATCGCGACGCCGGCGGGCGTCCCCTGGACACGGCTGATGAGGTGAGGGTTTCCGTGGTGGTGGCGGCTGGATGTGTGCGGAAGACACGCAATTTAAGTCTGAAAGAAAGCAAAATATTTTTCAAATATAACCATGTTATACATTATTATTAGCTGTGTTTTTTTAGTTACTATCTACATTCAGGCACATGTAACGATTGCACTCTGATTTAGTTTTTACTAACTTTTTATATGTAATAGCAGAGCAGTAAAAAATAAAACAGTTCGATTCCAAATGTTTTGCTTACACGAAAAATTTGACACTATTGCATAGGTGGACAACGCGCCTAAACATCTCTTATTACCTGTCTGAGAAAAGTAATTGCAGGTCATTGAAATATTATAAGAAATCATTCAAATTTATTGTGATAAGTAAACTATACCCAAATTTAACTGGCATTTGAGAAAAAATCATTCTCTCCTAATTTGGTAAAATGTAAATTTTCCCTTCATCATTCAAAACTTACCACCACATTTTCAAAATATTATTATTAATTAAGTCCAGCCAGATTCGACTCCAAAAACTTTGAGCAATTTTGAAATATACGAATAAGGAGTTTTATTTCCTATATACCAGCGGTCGGCAAAGTGTGGTCCGCGAGAAAATTTTGGTGGTCCGTAGAGAAATCTGACATTATTTTATGAATTAGGTGCATTTTTAGACGCATTTGATCACTTTTTTTTTGATATGAAATATTTTACACAAAAGTCCAGTTAGTGGTCCGCTGGATTAAAATTGTAAATTTAGTGGTACGTTTTTTAAATATTTAATATTTATTTATTTTGAAATCCAGTGAAGACGAATTTGACGAAAAAACAGTAATAAAGATTTAAAAGAATAATTTCAATTCAATGGACGGTACGTAACGCAATGTTTTTTTGTTTGTTTGTGGATCGAAAAAACCTGCTTTGTGTAGTAACAACAAAAAAAAACGCAATCGGAAAAGCGTGAACGAAAAGCCTTTACAAAATAGCTTTACACACGACATGTATACAATTTTATTAACAGCACAATATGTTCACGAGGTACACTTAGAAATACAAAAGTGTTCAATATTTCAATACAATACGTAAGAACGGAAACCGAATAATGTTCACGTGTTACCAATCGTAAAATGCCGGTTAAAAATAACACGAAAGATGACCTAGAAAGAAAAAAATGTATTTATAGAAAAAATGTTTTTTTTATAATCGCCATTGTACAACAATGTGATCGATAAAAAAAATCTATTTCATGTACTCCTTCAAAAGCAGGGCATTTAGAAAATCAATTCCAAACTAACAATTTTATTGAATTATAAAAATCTAGTGTTATTTTTTACTTTTAAGGCAAAAAAACTTTTTATTACTAGTTTCACAATTATTTATTATGATCAGGACCGGTTTCGATCATGACGAGCGTTGAATCTGAATTTTGATTTTTTTGTCAAACAATGGTGTGCATTGAATTGAATGCAAACCATTGTTTGACAAATCGATATTAAAATTTTTATTTAATATCGATTCTCGTATATGTAGATCTGTTTTTTTTTAAATAATGTAATAACTGAACAAATATATATTTTATTGAATTACTGAAATATCGATTTCTGCATATAAAAAACCGGGATTCCAAAATCGGTAATACACGGGTCGCAATCCCTAATCCGTTTGATATGCTCAATCGCTTGTCATGATACATGAACTTTATTCATATTCTTAAGCGTCAAGGTATTATTTGAGAGAGCTTCTAAAATCTAACATTCTAATAATGGATTAAATGACAAAATGTACAAAAGCCTAAGCATGCGACATGGAAACTGTGAATGTGTCCTTTGACTGTCTGAAACTGATGAATATGTCGAGCGAACTGTTCTATGTGCGAGATAGACTGGAAATTTTAGCATGAATATCTAAAGAGCCCGTTGGGCGAGACACGTAAAGAAAGCATGCATAATTTAACGATGTCGGAAAACGTAACTAAGGATTGCAGTACCGGTATTAACGAAACCGGAATCCCGGTAAACCGGTTTTGAATTTGAACCAAAATCTATGTTAGGAAGCACGGAAAACCCATCTCAAGTTGTATTCAATTTTTCACCGCGAAGAGTTGTATCAATATTGACATGTTCCAGAATTGATGAGACTTTCAGTGATGTTATATTATTTAAAGAAACCGTGTGCTATTTATGAAAATCATTTACTCATCGTATTATTGCATTATATATATTTACATAATGAATCATTGAGTTCCAAAACGTACTTTGGAAACTTTTTCAAATTTTGAGTAAATGACGAAAAACTGCTGTGTATACATGCATACATAATATTCCATGTATTATTTTTTTGGTATTGTGCATTGAATTACTACATTTTTTATGACAACCAAACACATACAGCGTTAGTAGGCCGCTACGACTAATTTCAGTATGAAGTCACCCACAGAGGTCAAAAGTTAGGTGTCCCATGATATATAGCAGGCACGGGCAAACCGTAGCCCGCGGGCCGCATGCTGTCCGCCGCGTATTTTCCATTCCTTTCGTTCCATTCAGTTCTACAGTTCCATTCCATTAATGACGTTAAAAATCACAAACTATTAAACTAATGAGCTGCAATCAATCAGATAGGTTGGTGATTACTCTATTAATTGGAAACAATGTAAGTAATGGCGAGCCACCTGTTCTATTAAGAATATTTCTTTTTTGTTAAGAGATTTATTAATTTCTGAAAATCCTAAACTATTCATCTTTAAACGTGTCTACTGTCTTGTGTTGTTAAATTTCTTGTTGCTGGGAAATGCGTTATCCGCGATTGTGTTTTTTGTGTCCTGGAATTATGTTAGAAAAATTCGTGTAAAATCATAGAATTTTCGTTTCTCCTTAGTGGATAGTGTTATTTAAAAATCGTGTAAAAAAAGTGTTGAGTGTACTTTAAAAGATATTAGATTACACTCCCCCTTTCGTTTACTGTATACTTTTTTGAACGTTTTCTTTTACACGTTGATTTCTTAAACATCCCTCGTGAAATAAAAGAATAGATTGTTTTAATGTAGTACTGTTTGGTTTAATAATATAAGCACAGTGTTACGAAGTGTTGATCGTTTTAATTAACACGCAGAGCACTGACCTAATAACAAATAAAAATGAACTAATGTTGGTACAGCCAAACAAATAATCGCAATGCATACAAATGAGCCAACCATTGTAATAATTATTTAACAGGCTGCGAAACCAGAGCTGAAAAAACGCAACCGCTGAATAAACCGTTCGAACAGTGCTTTTCAAACGTTGACGTGAAATTTCAGTTTATATTGGCAAACGCGGTCCGGCTGCGTGGTCGAGTGTCAACACCCTTGACTTAAAACCAGGGCTGAGGAGTCGTGTAAAAAACACGTGTCACGCATATTAATTGACACAACTAGTGGAAACTAGTTGTCTCGCCTGTGCCGCCTGTGTGGTCGAGTGGTCAACGTCGTTGGCTACCGCTACGTAGGTCACGGGTTCAAATCCCAGTACGGGCAGTTTTATAAATTGATTTTTCAATCGATTTATGAATTTCTGTTCAAAGGCATGGATGTATGTGATGTCTTGAATTCTCCCCTCCCACCCATCCTATCCTATGAACGGGGCATATCGAGAGCGATTAGCTAACCACTAGTCCTGTCCTAGTCCTTTCCTTCTATTCCCTACTCTCTTTGGAAAAAGAGAGGTTGAGCAACTGAGTAACAAGCAGTTCTCGTAGAAACACTTCTGTTGAGATAAACTCCATAAGGAGTCCATATGCTCCACATTGGGAGCGGACATGGTAAAAAAAAAAAAAAGTGGAAACAGAATCAAATTTATTTTATATTAAAAGATTGTTAACTTCGTATAAAAATAATATTTTTGGTCAGTCAAATTTTCAGGTAATTTACAAACTTTAAATTAAGCACAGTTAATGATACCACTATCGACAATAGTAATTTTATCTACCAATAAATTGTGCATTACACTAAAAAGTACATTTTCCAGAAAAGTAATTTATCGATGTTCAAATAGTCAAGAAAGGCAATGGCGTTTATTAAAGTAAGAGAATATCACTAATCCACAGTTCCTTTCACTTTTTTATGATTGCTAATACTAAGTGCTCCGTAGCGTCTAAGGATGGGCACTATCGGTTTGACCGAAACCAAAATATCGGTATTGGCAGTCGATGGACGGCAAAATTAATGTGACCAGTCGTCCCGTTTTCAGGCGGCTTATTCCGGTGTCCCCGAACACAGCTTCAATGTCACGTTTTCGAAAAGAGAAAAACTCGCAGTAACAATATCTAGACTAGTAAATAATAAATTTCAATGTAAATATATAATTTGTTGAATAATATATCTAATATGATATGAAAAAACATCTAGTCAATTGTTTTGTATGAATGTGTAAGACGCTTAAAACGGCGCCTAAAAGTATCAATTTCTTTTCGATGTCCCGGTTTGGGGGAAAAAAATAAATGGTCAAGTTAGGTATCACACACATACGCTTTCGTATGCGATTGGATGGTGGTGTTCGTGTGAAAGAACAAAAACTGCCGATTTTTTTAAAACGAAATAGAACTCTTAACACACCTCGTTTACACACACTACCTTTCGTTTTAATGCATTAATTTAAACTAATCCCACGTGAAAGCATCTGTGTACAAAGCAGACTAATATGCTAAAAAAGTGGACAGTGAATTAAATTGTACATACTCAGTGAAGTGTGTAAGCTAAAAATAAGTGGTCGAACGCCATCCATTCTTAGCCTCATTTCGCTTCAAAATATGACTGACAGTTGACTTTTTATTCAAACTATAATAAATAGATCGATACATATAAACAATCAGTTAAATTGAAATGACGCAAGAAATCGTTATAGCAGATTTCGCAGTATCGCGGGCCGGACAGATAGACGCGGCGGAGTCAAAAGGAATCTATCAAATCAGCTGTTACATAGTGTGACAGCTGTAAAAAAGTACAAATAAAACATGCAACGAAACGTCAGTCATCGTCGAGTGTCGTTTCCCTTTCCTCTGTTGCAGCGGAGAGCAACACTGGCGGAGCGTGACTCTCGGCCACGAAAGAAAATTGTATTACAAATAGAACAAAAAAATAATTACTTCGACCAGTTGACAGTTTCGCTATTCGATAGTGTTCAAATGCCAATACATATACCTACTACAATTTTTGATGGAGTTAGAAAATGTATTTGAAACATGCCACTCAAAAAAACTAAAAGATTGTATTGGAGTCATATTGGTACAAGAAATATATTAAAATCCCTGGCAATTTATTGAATCCTTGAACGAACACTTTATTCATCACTTCATCATTCATGTATTATTGTATTTCTTAACAGTTGATAATACTCGTTATTCAGCATTTGAGCGATTAAATAACCAATAGTTCTGTCCTAGCACCATCATTCTATTCCCGCCCTCTTCGAAAAATAGAGGTTGAGCGACTGAGTAACAAGCAGTTCTAGAAGAAGAAAAAACTTTTGTTGAGATACTTCCTGCATATTATGCATTTCCATTATTATTAATTATATAATGATTCGTTGAATGGTCATTTTGTTTATAGACCACTCATTAGCAACTAGGGCTTCCAATACAGGAATCCCGGTCAATTTAGTAATTCTTGAGTCCCGGGATTTTCTAGAGCAGTGCTTCCAAAAAAAAATCATACCAAGACCCCCTAAATCTGAAAAAAATAATTCGCGGTCCCCCTCAAAACAAAACATGTTCTGCGGCGGGCTCCAATATGGGAAGCACTGGTCTAGAGAATAGCCAAACCAGAATTTTGGGATTACTTAAAATACATTAGTTTGTTAATGCACATATATCTTTATAATAACTACATACATTCAAACATCAGTTGCAATAAATTCTACATTAAAATGGATTCAGCGGTATGGAGAAAAATTTAATCTAAAATATTTTTTTTTGTCAGTTGCTATGGTAAGCGCTTTACTCCATCGATCAAGTGGCGCCTGGTTTCTGGCAAGATAAATATCAAATTTAGATTTAAGATCATTGACATCACAAAACTGATAACACTAACCAAAAGTGATAATAGATATGCGTCTTTATGAAGCATTTTCACAGCGGCATTAAAAAAAGAAATGTTTGGCATTTAGCTTCTAGGCAAAAATGTATAGAAAGAGAACATAATATAAAGGTTGACGAGAGGAGAAGGCTTATAGTTGGCTTCGCTCTCTACTTACAGCCCATTTTAAAAATCGAATAAGGGATAGGGAAGAAGCAAAAACAGGATCAAAGAAAATAGATTTCGAATATAAATAGGTCGATAAATCAACGTATCACAGTGTTCACATGGGAATTCGAACTCACGACCGAGCGTTTACTACTCAGCTATACCAACAACAGTTTTATTCCGTACTGTAAGAGGGGACAATAGAATAATAATAAGGTGAGATAAAACAATAAATTAATCCTCATTTTCAACAAGGAAATATTGTGAATAATAATTATGAAGGTCAAATACGAATGTAAGGAAGTGCAGTAAATTTATTTTAAATTGTTTAAAAAACAATAAATTACACCAATAAATATCAGCCATAAAAGTATTATAAATGAGTATGCTAATACTAAATTGGCACATTATTTCATATCGACTGTGGAAAGGAAAAAGGACGTAACCCTCAATTTTTCAAAACAGCTTTTTTTCGATAATCACAATGTATACATCTTGACACACATTCTATCAAAAGGATGGAAGCTGAAAATGCCGAATAAGTATCTAAATTTAGCTTTTAAGTTTGAAAAAGATGACCTTGTAAAAAATTAAAACCAAGAAAAAACACTGAAATAAAGGTTTTTCCGAGACGATTTCTTTAATTAATTTTAGGTTATGTCAATTAAACACCAGTTTAAAAGTATCCGTGCACTTCAAGGTTGTATATAATATTATATATAATGTCACAAAATCATCAAAACACGATTTTAGCGCCTCCTGTAAAATTTGATATGTGTGGGTTACGTCCTTTTTCCTTTCCATATTCGATATGTATTTTGCAATTCTAATTTAATACTCATTATTCGGATTATCTCTTAGCGTGGATCTAATGATTGCCCGGAATTTAGCTCAGCTAATAATTAATAAATAATGTTAAAATGATTTGACTACAGTTATTAAAAGATAAACACGGTACATGTACGTGCATTTTTAATTAATTACGGCCCGTTAAAATGTTATTCTACTGCATATATTATTTATCGCATTGTTGTAAAATGATCTAGCTGAATAGAATTATGAAATAAAAGTGAGAACGGTTTTTTTATCTGTTGAATTGATTGCGAATAAAATCTGAAAAGGGGCATCGGGTTTGCACATAGTTTTGCAAATAATATTATTTTGCTGTAAAAACACAGTAATTGGAAAATGGTTCTATTGCTACATTCAATCTGTATTAACTGGGTGAGAACTTGAGGCGAATAGTGATATGTTTATCATCATTAGATCTGTATAATCGTAAAGACACCGACGCCGTTATGTCAAAATATCTGTCAAAAATATATCGTATGCTCAAGATCACAGGGGTCTATCTACAGTTTTATGTTTACTAATGTGATTTACCTTTGTGCGTTTTACATTATAATTTCATTTGTAGATATACCCAACCGTATATTGTAAATGGTTATATGTTCGAGATATAGCTTTGTGTCACTAATAAATATAATGATGGCATTGCCAAAACGGACCACAATTCAAAACATGCATTTCTGTAATTAGGTCCCTGTGTATATTGTGAATTGTTGAAAAATTAAATACAAAGCATAACTATTTCAAATGAAGTTAATATTTAAGCATAACGTGTAATATGTACGTCTTTCGCACCGCTGAGGACTATCATCAGATTAGATTACATATATAATACATAGTATGTTTAGTATATTGATGGCACCCTTTATCTATTCTCCAACAGTCTCCAAGCCCAGGGCACTAGTAAATCTTTATAGTTTTTAAGTAAATTCGAAAGTAAACTTTTATTTCCAGGACTTTTAAGTTCAATTAAAAATCAATCCAAAATACATGATTTTAAAACATCCATATGGAGCATCATATTTTGCCAAAACTGATTATATTTTCGGAGAGTACGAATATATAGGTATGGAATGGTAACACATAACTGGTAGTAGTTAAGATTATCGAACTGCCAACGCTTCGTTTTGTGGTATCGGATGACAATGTAACCAGAAAGACAGAATCAATTGAAACAATATAAGTGTCAAAATGTTCGTTCGGGAATTGGAACCCTTTGCCACCAACATCGTATAGGACGACGTTAAGCACTCGTCTTCAGTATCAGAATTTCGACCGAGGATAAATAAATAAGAAAATATGTTTTAAATACGACGGTAAAAATGTCAAGACATTTCAACAAATAGAAATCCTTTTTATCAAGATTAAAATCGAGTAGAATTTGACGAAATCGAAATAAACACACGTCACCGTGTATGGAGGGTACCGTACCGCTAGATATTTTACATAATAGATACGTACCATTACAGTTTCGCTGATCGTGATGCAATGGTATTATAATTTGTAATGAGAAGTAGAAGTGCACATAGTGTTGGCACATCGAAGCGGATACGGCGAAAATGAATTAAATTATCATAAAATTATGCACAGCGCAGTGGTCACTGCGATAGACAATGGTTATTGATTGGGCAATACATTGCAGCACAATAAATAGTAAGCTTTGAATATTTAAGAAGAGCTTAACTGTTGGCGTATAGCAGAAGTCACAAAAAACTAAAAATACGAGTAGAATGACGATTTAGAATACTACAGCAGCAAACGAATATTTTAACAAATACGGATGATCAAAGTAAATTTATATATTTTTAAAATTAGTCCGGAGATAGTTTCCAGAAAATAAAATACACACAATTTTCAAGTATTTAACAGGGCTGTAGAGTCCGGGGTTTTATCCGGAGTCGGAAAAATCTTACGACTCGGACAAGTAAAAAAAATGTGTATTTAAGCGACAATAGTCCATAGTGTTGCCACTGCATGCTAGGCTGACTAATGATGATCTGATGGTATACATATATATAAGTTAAAATTAAATGATTGAAAAACTTCTTTGGAGTTGGAGTCGAAGTCGTCTTTTTTACCCGACTCCACAGCCCTGATGGAAATGAATTTTATTGAAAAAAATCGGAAGGGAAGAAACTTGTAGCTTGCAATTTTAGAAAATAGTTGAACGTTTGGCTTGTCAATTTACTCCTTGTACTACGTATACGTAGAAATATTGTTCAAATAAGTACACATGTAAATTTCGCAAAGGAAGGAAACCCCCTTAATTAGTGTCTAGGTATGGTAAATTTGTATATAACCCCAAGCGCGGCTCGTAGATCAAATATCTGGGGGTGCTGCAGTAGATTAAAAATTAAAAAAAAATACATTTGGATTGTATTTTATTATCGAAAACTGCTCAAAATGTAATCGCGTCATTTTCTGATATTATAACCGCGGTGTAAGATATTAATTTAAGTACATATTTACATAATATTAATTTTTTTTTAATTTGCCTGGGGGTGCTGCAGTTCCGCAGTGCGTATGGACGAGCCTCCGCTGTATAACCCCTTGACGTAGTGGGTTTTAAGATCTGGATACTCTTATATTTTCCAATATTTTACGAACTTCGTTATTTATTTAGAAGAGTTGAAAATTTCAAGCCTACGAAACTAAGTAAAATATTGAGTTTGTTTCTTTTGATTCATACATTGTACCTGCAACTAATTTTTATTGTGAGTAATTAAAACAATATACTTTATTAATAGACATATTATCTGTAATGATATGCTAATGTTTATTTTGTTGATAAAAACATGTTTAAATATTATTTAATGTGACGACTGATTCATTGGATACATATGTACTAAACTCAAAGCGACATCATTGTGAATCAAATAGGAAACGCAATACTGGTACATGGTCTGTCTATATTACGTGAAAAGTCGGTGAAATAAATCTTTTTCATACAACATTCTCAAATGATATAAATATACACACAAATTCAAAATCGTAGCCGGTGTTAAAAGCTATTGGGCTTACTTGTCAATTGGTTGCGATGTGAAGGTATCGAATCCCTTAAAACTTATTTAAGCCCGAAAGCCCCTATCCGATTCTGAGACGCGGTGTACGGAAAGCAATATTTTTTAAATATTATTATTACATAAGAGAAAGAGTTTGGGCGGTTAATTACGAAATTTTCTCGATATACCCCATTTTAATCATCGGCAGGCTATTGCTGTGTTTATAAATGTCAAAACATTAACAAAAAAAGCTTTGTTCTTGTTATTCGCTGATGACTTAAAACATTTTTTGAAAGTTGTCACCTTGGATGATTATCACTGTCTCTAGTCAAACAAAGATACAATCATGAAATGGGTATGTAACAAACTCGATTTCAATATTGATAATAATTTAATCTTTTACCGTTTACAAGAGGGTCACGGGTATTATTCTTTCGCTATTCAACGAATGGCCGAATTCTCTCGCAGATTTCGTCAGTTTAAGATCTTGGCGTACAACTTGAAAGCAAACTAAAATTCAACAATCACAGATTACTTGCAAAAAAGAATTTTAAGTGTTGGGCTTTATCCTTCGCACTTTCATGGTTTTTTTCGGGAATTTAAATTGCGATATAATGTACAAGTGCTACAGTTTTAAGCAGTTTGTAAGTTTGATTCTTCGGACTCCGATATGTCCGAACTATAATACCATTATGACAGAGAACGTCCAAAAGACATTTTTGAATACTCTATTTTAGGGCGTATGGATATGATCTATGGATTTAAAAAAATCTACAAAGTTACCGCTATATCCATGACAAAAAATGGATGTTAGCTATTTTAGTTTTTTTTTTCAGAACAATCGTTTATTTCTGTTCACTGTTATATAGGTCTTCTGAAAACGTATAATTAAATAAATAAGTGATTCTATTGGAACATCATTATTTTGAGCCTAGGAGTGGAAATGGTAAAAAAAACGAATGCACAGCACAGCATGCGGCGTGAGTTACGTATACAGGTACACGAAGGTTAAGCTCCGTTATTATAATCTAATAGATACAAATGAATGTTTGTTTGTTCGTACATTATTCGTCGCCACACCGCTCATCCGATTGCAATAAAACTTTGACAAACTTTTTGCTTGCACTTCCGGGAAGATTATAGGCATAGTAAAATTAACTTACAGCAGGTCTTATATATATAAATCAATGTTTGTATGTCTGTCATACCGTTCATTTTGACATAGTACGCTTGCACTTGCGCGAAGATTATAATAGATTATAGCGCGTGTGTTGTGCCATAGACAATCGGCAGCAAATGTCAAACGTCAAACAGACAGAAAAAGTAAACTTTCACTCCAATAAACACAATTATAACACTTTCTTTCTTTGAGTGGCATTGCAACGCTTGCCGGTAATCGACTAGTATTGAATAAAATAATTATTTAATAGCATGGGAAAAATGGCATGGAACCGATGACAACACTGCAATGGACGGTGGCGAGTGTCTGCGACGGTCGTTGTGCAACACAACATGGCGGAATAACGAACAGCCGATTACATTTCCTGGTCGTTTTCGTTTTTCATCCGTTTTAGTTATGTTATTAAATAATAATAAACTCATTATGCCTCTGGGTAATTAGGTTAATTACTGCAAATACACACACGCGCGGATCTATTTCGGCCATGATTCGTGAGTGATTAATTTCGCGCACACATAAACAAAAAATAATATTTAATTAGTTTATAATATTATGATGATTGAGCAATTTGAGATTTTTCTACGTCCAAATCATTCGTGCTAATGCATACTAATATTATAAATATATTTTATATTAGGAAATCAGATATGAAAATTCATTTGAAAAAATATCGATTGTGAGTGTGATTTAAATATGTTTTAGAATACAGTAGAATCCGTTTATAACTCACTCGTTAACATGAACGACGTAGATGCAAAACCTCGTGTTTGGTTTTCGTAAAAATTACTATAAAAGTAAATCAAATTAGTGAGATATTCGGTTGGTAAGACGTAATATCGCCAGTCCCTTGAACGTCGTTCTATCCATATTCTACTGTATGTATGTATTACATATAATAACAATGAATATAACTAATAATCTAACATAAGATGGGGTAATCCATTTCGCCTGCAATGGCATTAAACTCAATGATACATTCATTTCTTATATAAACACGAAACATTCATTTACTAAGCGTCAGTTCAAGTTCATCCGTGCGCTTGAACGCCTGAAGATGCCGAAAGGCGAAACCCGGTTCGTTAGTAACAAAATTTGTGTGAATGAACATAATTTGAACGATTCAAATATGTATATATTTACATACATAATGTATGTTAAACTATGTTCACTCCCAGTTTGGAGCATATGGCCTCCTAATCGTGGTATCTTAACAGAACTTTACTCAGTAGTTCAACCTTTCTTTTTTCGTAGAGAGTAGAGATAGAAAAGATAGTGCTAGGACAGGACTAGTGGTTAGGAAATTGCTCTCACTGTTACATCATTATTTTCAGATTTCAAAGATTGGAGGAAATTTTTAGACATCACATCTATTGAAAAGATCGTATTGGGACTCTTAATTAACCCGTGAGATCCGTTCAACATAATCCTAAGCATAATCCTGTATTTTGATCCATTGCTAAAATGTTCACCAATTATTATTTTGAACAATCTCGCAGTAATTCTTTTTGACGGTTTAGGTGTAAATTAAAAATACAAAAATATTCAAGAGTATTATTTTCTCAAGAATATTGCAAAAGAATAGTCAAAGTCGGTCGTTTTCTGAAAGGACACGGATTTCAATAAATCTGTCGATTTTCCGTTTCAAAAGACACTTTTAAAATAAGTGTAGGATACGCTTTGAGGCGACTTAGGGAGGATTCGGATCAATAAACCCAATAACCAACACGGAAGGGGTTGAAAATACTATCAACAACACTTCGGGGGTGCAAACTGCGGCCACGTGTAGTGGCGGTGCCATTCCGCCTCTGTTGATATCGTCAAATTTTTCATTAACTCCTCGAGGTCGCTTTGAATTAATAATTAATTAATGCGCTGAGAAACAAAAAACGTGGGTATTTTTTTTGACACAGTGCTTTGAATGTGAGAAAAAAAATAATTATATTGAGTAACAAAAACAATAATAAACACAGGTGTTTTTGCGGTAAGCAAAATTTAATTTATTAATTTAAAAGATGCATTAATTATCAATTAATGTCAATTAGTGTAAAAAAAACTGGGCATAGCGAGAGCGAAAAGCTAACCACCAATCCAGTCCTAGCCCTATCCTGTTAGTTATACTCTCTAAGTCGGGAGCGGACATGGTAAAAAAAGTGTAATTCATTTACGAGGCAAAATAATTTTACTTTACAATATAAAAATCGTCACATGTACATCAATTTGTATTACGGTATACAATCCCGGATAATTTATGTAATCCGGGATTTCGGGATTGAACATTGAAAATTTTTGCTCGGTAATTTTGAAATCCTGGGATTTTTCAAACAATTCTATGTCGATTTCAAAAACCCATGGATTTGCGGATTTACCTTTTTTTAGCTTTTCTAGTATTTGCAAAGTAAAAAACTCAGGTATTTACGGAATCCCTTAAAAATACCTAAATTTGAAACCTTATTTTTTTTTTATACCTCCCTAAACTTTCTGTAATTTTCTCAATCCCGAAATCCCGGAATTAGTACTGTCACAATCCCGGGATTCAGGGATCGCAGAATCGGACGGGATCCCAGGATTGGAGACCCTAGTTTGAATGCCATCATCTGTCACAAACACAAAGCATTATAGTCTTCATCTTGTATTTAAAAAAAATCCGATTGAATAAAAATTGATCATCTTCATCGTTCAAAAAACGAATAAACCACTTTTAGGGTGTTCATTGTCAATTATTGGTGGAAAGCAGAACGAATCTTAATGATTGTGAACAGCGAATTGATATACAATCGTAATTACTTATTTGTACAAAAAATGTTTTTTTTTTATTGATGCGCCATCTATAATGAGTTTATTTTATGAACGTAATTGGATGACAGATTAGCAATTTAAACAGTATCAAATACTACGTCATATTATCTTCTCGCATAGTCAACTTGAGTCAATTGTATTTCTAAATTGTTATACACTTTAAAGGATTATCATAAAATATTTAACCAGCTGCGAAAATATGGATCAATAGATGTTTTCTTTAAAACATTATATGTTTTCATAGAACGCAATCAATGTGTTGCCAGACTGCATGTGTTGAACACATCAAATGCAGTCAAAGATAGGGGCGCTGTTTACTCCTAAATAGGGCGGTGATATTTGAAAAGCTTTCCCATTTGTAAAAGGCGACGGTGAAAAGCACTATTTAAGAACTCGTGGAAATTAAATACGGCACAAAAGAACCTTCGATTTAATAGGTCAAATGATTTATTTTAGACAACACGTGCCATCGCACCAGTGATAACAAATAATGTTTATTTTTCGTATCGGAAGTTTCACTTTTTTAAAAGGGATGACCACACTTCGCTAGAAAGCCATTATTAAGATATCAAAACTAGCGATTTTTTTTTGTTGATATCAAATTTATGGAGCTTCTAGTACCAGGACGCGCCAGCGTCAAGGCTCTTCCAGTCTCCTTAATCGATAAAGTTTTTGAAAATTTGTACATTGTATACCCTTACCAGCGTTTGCAGACGGAAGGGCGTAATCACTACAGAGATAAGAAGTTCACGGGAACTCCACATGCATTATTTTGCAAATCACATTCCATATGCTTTCTCCATACTATATCCGTACATGTACACACACATGCGCATACATACATACACACATACAGTACACAAAAATTCAAACGAAGAGAGTCATTTTAGTGATGCTAAGAGACATAATTTTCAACTGCACTAATATTTTCAACTGCACTAAATTATTTATTGTTTTACTTATCATTCAGCGCACTGTAATGCAGGCAAACCAAGCTTTCAGGCATTTCTTCCGATAGACTCTAGTATAAATTGATGTACAATATGTCCGTACTGGAATTCGGGCATTTCTGTGTCCGGAAAAAAGATGAGGAGTAAATTCAGTTTTTTTGTTATTGCGTTATGGAAGGCGGCCGTCATATAGCAGCTGCATACAGAGAACGGCCGGTGGCGGAACAACAAACACGCAAACAGTACATATTGCAATATATATTACGTGAAAGTCGCAGACAAATCTCATGATAACCAATTCGCTTCGATCGTAACCCCTTAGAGACCAAGCCTGCGCGTCAGCAAAGATAAGCGCACCCTCATGGCACAACAAACGTATCCGGAGAACTTTATTACTGATTGTTCTGCAGATGCATTTGACATGTACATTTACTGAGAAAAGTTTTCCATAGGCAGGGAGAAAACAAGATATGAAACACTTTTAATGTGTTCACTGGCAATTATTAGTTGAACGGCATTATATTAAAAACACAAAACACTCTTTTCTAATAACTCCATGAATGTTGTTTCACTAATTGCGAGTATTTTAAACTAAAATCGGTCCTAAACTAAATTCATAAATGTGGAATTAATACAAGATTTTGTTTTATTTATTTATTTACTTGAAAATTACAAAATAATGATTAAGATTTCGACTGAAGGTGCTTGGTTCAATATTAAATTTGAAAAACATTCTCACAGATTTTGTCACTAACGACCCGGGTTTCGCCTTTCGGCATCTTGCATCCGTGCACTTGAACGCCTGAAGATGCCGAAGGGCGAAACCCGGGTCGTTAGTGACAAAATCTGTGAGAATGTACATAATTTGAACGATTCCAATTTAATAATTAATTTACTAATTTTGTAATGAGAAAAAAGATATACCAAAATATTAAAAACAAATAATATGCAAGCGTTTGAAATCGGCAAGGAATTCAACTGAGTATGCTCCGACCAAGTCGTCTACATTATAAATAGTTTTCTACTGAACTCACTCACGTCCACGTGGAATATGTCAGCATCTGATGGGTGTGAAACTTTTTGAATTTAATTTAATTTAATTTTAAAAAAAAAATGAGTTGTCATTTTTTACGACTACGACTTCGCATAAAACACCGCGAATTCACGTGTATTTCGTGGTTTTCCAATTCTTAATGTTCATTTTATATCTATAATATATTATGTAGATTTTAAAATACTGTAATTTTTCCGTTTGGTCATTGTTGAAGAAAAATGAAAGTCGACAAAATTTTAACTGTTCAATGACTATTATGGCATTTGATTGACTAAACACATTTAAATTTTAAATTAATTTAAAACTTACATCCAAAGAAATGCATTAAGCAGAAGCAATACTATCATTTCCATTGCGATTTTTTATACTTAGTAATCTGGGAATGTATTTAAGGTATATCGACAATATAACTAATATGTTGGCAAGTTATAATAATACAATATAGTATTTAAAGCAATTTCTCTGATATTAAATGTGTTACAATTGTATAAGAGTGTGAATTTAATAATGAGCAGAGTTCCGCGAAACATATTTTGGGAAACCGTTATGGATGATATGTTATAATGATTTATCCATCGTTTACCATTCAACCTTCCCTTTCACTAGACAATTGTTTTCAAATACAAAAAGGTATAGGAGTAACTTTTGAAATCTAATGACTTTGCGAGATAGATGTATATGAAAGCTTTACCCAAATCAAATACAAGTCGAGAATAGGCGGGGGATGGAATAATGTTTAAAATAATAAATATTACAGTTGTAAACTGCCCCTCCTATGATTTTAAGTATTTATCAGTGTCGGTAATTTAGAATGCTATTTCAACTATGTATGTGTGCAAAAATTGTCTGCTACAAAATATAATACATAATTAATTATACATATTAGAATCTAGAATCATGTACATTATTACTCGATTTATGGCAAAAAGTGCCCCATTACGGCAACGATAATGTTCTAAGTTGGCAAAAAGTATTCAATAGTAATTTTAAACGATTAAAAACGAAAACAAATTAGCAGTAATTGAGCTGAAAAATGTCAAAAGAAGGACGGACTAAATACAAACAACGTAATGTTTTTAGTGAACGAGTCACTCGTTCGCGTCTATGGAAATATAATAATATTCACTTTATTTTCAACTCCAATACAGCATATTCAATAACAGGTATAGTTAGTTAACAAATGATTCGCAGAGAATCCAAATATAACAGAACCGTTAGACATTATTCCATTTTAGTGATTTGATTGGAAATTAATTACTGGTCATTAATCTACAGCCTTTTTTTTATTTCAAGCGTTACTAAATTTACGACGTATGTTCGTCCACTCTTACCCGAGGGCTACGAAAGGTCACGCTCTAAACAGACTCGTTAAGCGCTGCAAAAAATCATACAAAGTTTGTATGATAGTTTGCAGCGTTAGAAGAATTTTACTTAGAGCGTGAATTTTTGTGGGCTTGGGTTAACCTGTTTTGTCATCAGCAGTTAAACTGAGAAAACAAATAACTCACAGAGAACACAATTAAAATTGAACCGCAAGTTACTTGTTTCTTTTTTCGGTAATACGATTGGCGTAAACGAATTAATCGAAAACAGCAATCGACTAGAAGTGTTCGATTCGGGCCAAAGTGACTCACTTTCCATGTCTAACATTATTATACAATACAACCTAGATGCAGCGTAAAATATCTTAGCCAGCAACTCGACTGAACTATTAAATATTTATGCAATGGATGCAGCTCGCTCTAATGGTTCACCATTGTGCAATGTGCTATTAATTTTATAAAGCACGGCGCGCTGTAAGTGCGGAAATTCAAACCTGACACAATTCGACATAGACTGGCAACACCTCGGTGAACAACGAGACCACTACTTTTCACTGTCAATTATAATTTTATTGAATAGTTTATCACACTTCCTAAAAAGTATGAAGTACAATAATTTAAAACGCGCAACTTATCCAATTGACCGTAGTTTATAAGGGGTTGATATTACGGATATATTGGTGGTACTAGGGAATCCAATCCCGGAACCTTATTGTGATCCCGAGATTTACAATCTTTCTATCCCGGATTACACATTTTTTTTCAACTCGAAGTGACGATTTGACAGATTCTACAATTATTGAAAAGTGTGAGATCTTTTTTATAGAACCATCCTTTGAAAAATTCACTGCCAGCGAGTCCAGCGCTGTTGAGCTTTTTTTTTTAGCTCTACTTATGGATTTTTAAGTGCTATAGTGAATCCCAAATCCCGGGATTAGTAGTAAGTCGATTCCGAGATCATGGGATCCCTAATACGGGATTGGATGCCCTAAGTGGTACGGGTACTAAACAAGTATCATTGTGGTTTTCTATATAAGTAAATAAGCTTTTAAAAACTTTTATTAAAAGTCTGCATGTCTACAGTTAGTACCAAAAATGATATTTTAAATAGAGCATACTTACAACATATTATTATTTGCTGATGATAATTATTTCACAGTGTTTGTTCCTTCCTCATTTGAAGAATATTAACAAATAAGGAAGCATCTCTTTTTTAAGACAACAGTGACAGTATTTTACTTGAAATATCGAAACACTAATTTTGATTTACTCGCTCGCTATTGCGATCCCATTTAGCCTTTTTTTTTTGAAAAAGATATGATAAATTACCGGTATTGATAAACTTTGCAATCCCTACTAGTGGACAACTAGTGCTGGAAAATGCGTCGGCTTCATATCCGAAAGAGCGCAGAATATTATGCATCGTTGGGTATGTTATTACGTGAACTAAACAAAAAAAAAAATGACGACTTCAGTAATCGAGTAGTGAAAGTAAAAAAAATAATAGCAGTCTGATAACAATAACACGCAAGTGTAAGATGTAATAAGCCACGTCTCAGCAAGTGACAGAGTAAAGATAACACGCCAATTGTTATCTATTAAAATATATCAGTGTCAATTGATAAGAAAATGAATTGATTACATACTTTTTTATAAAGGTTTTAACTTGAAGTCAATATTTTACAATAATTATGTATCCACTGTGAATTATCATTGTATTGTTCTAGACCTGACTTGACTCTATGTATTAAAATCAAAAGTAGATTAGAACCTCGATATAACGGACGAGAAAGCTGAAAGTCAGTTTGTTTGCTTTGTATACGTGCAATAAGTAAAAAGTATCGCGAATTAAAAGTTATGCAAGTGACATAGCTGTCTATTAAGTTAAAAAACGATTTCTAAAAAAAAACAATAAATCTGACCAATTAGAATCGCAGACAGTTGTGAAATAATACGAGATAAAGCTAACTTCACGAGAAAAGAACGATGGCAAACATAAGTTATGAAGTTGTTTTGAATTTTAATTATTTAATTTTTTTAAAACATGTCACGCTTGGAATTATACAACGTGAAGGTACAGGACAATAAATCATAACGCGAAATTTATTTATTGAATAAGGTTAATTGAAAATGAAAAAGTGAAAGCTTGTATACCGCACAAGCGCAAAGCTCCGAATACCACTTTAAAGCTTTTTGAAATACACTTATTCAATATAAATATAAAAAAGAAAGTTGTAAATTACTATGCATTACGATTGAAACAACAAGCTGGTATTATAGTGTATACAAAAGAAAACAATAGTATGACAATTTATATATATATGTATACAAAAATATATGAATATAATTTTTTAGGTTCACAATAAAGTGATTGTTTTTTTAAGTATCCAGTTAAATTTTAGTTTGTGAAGATAAGTGTTATACACCCAAGCTAGAAAATGGAACATCGTACGAAATTCGAAGCGTAAAATGTATGTTGTATTATTATTTATAATAGAAATTGCAACTAAGAATAAAGTCTATAAATATATTCTTTTCGATACATAAATTAATAAATGTGTGCACATTATTTTAAATATAAAGCGGTCCGATAAAGGTATGAGTTATTCTATAACACTGAATCAAATGGTTCTAAAACCGCTGGCGTGGAGGACTAGATTGAATATTTCACTCTGGCAGGTAAGTGACTAATAACGACGTAGCTCATCTGTTACGATAATGACTCTATTGTCAAAGAATTCGTCATTACGAGCATCAGCGAAAACAATAATTTTCCCGACTGGCCTGTGCCACTAGGAAGTTTGCCAGAAAAGAATGATTTATGGACATTATCATAGAGACAAGTGTATTACAAAATAATTTAGTTTGCGAGTCATAAATTTATAACAAAGCGATTCTCCAACTTTTGATCCAAATTAGGATGCGCTGCTCATTATTTATAGATAAAATGCGGAAATAAAAAATATTTTTTTATTGAGTGATGGAGGTTGAGAATAGGGATAGGAATACCGGAAAAAAATAGTATGTATTTTTATAATTCATGAATGTGTTTAAAAATATAAGAATTTCAAAAAAAAAAAATCGTAAAATGCAGCGAAAAAAATTGTTCTTTTGATTTTTATTTAAAAAAAATCGCATTACAGCTTATGCCAATGCGCCAGATACTAAAAAATATACTCGATGAGAACAAACATCATAAACACTCATGTCCAATATTTTTACATAAACACTATGGAAAACTTACGCAAAAGCAGAATATCTTTTTTTTTTTGTATATTTATTTTGTATTTTATCTAGAGGTGAAGTGAGCCAACTAGTAAAATGGTAAAACTTTAAATCACGTACAATCACGTCTTTATTTGGTGTTTTGGTGGATTGCATATTTTTATTTTACGGCGATAACACTATTGCAATGTGTATTAAATGAGATTACTTCACTTTTACAATACTTTAAGAAGTAGAATACTACAACGCATCAAACTTTTTTTCTTCTAAAATATGTCACTTCTAATGGGCCCATATCATTTTTCACAAAAATTCAGGCAGGTATCTAAACACCAATCAGAACGAGTCGAACATTAGTTTTAAGAATACAAATATAAAACTTAAGTCTCAAAAAGTGTTGCCAACCCTGACTAAGGAAATATTTTACAATTAAGTAATATTATATTCGATAAAACATTGTGGTGTTTTATAATAAATACTTTGTACAGTTTGGGTGTAAGATAATTATATTATTATTATGATGAACCTTGAACCAGATTATACCAGATGTTTTTAGTATAAATTTCATTAAAACACTTTCAAATTCACAATACGAAGATAGTGAAAACAGCTCATCGAACTGGCAAGCGGGCGTGTTTGTAAACAGTGAATAAAAAATATATCACGCATGCCAACATTTCCAACAAAATAAATAAATATCATCTGTTCAATTTCCAATGTTCACACAATTAAAGAATTATTGTTGGGTTGAGTTCATTGCATACATTGTATATTACATACAGTGGAACCTCTCATAACGAGTTTAATTCGTTCCAGAATGTAAAATACAATAATGCGTTCCATGCCGAAAAATAATCCTTATTAGAGTGATGTTTCTCAATGTACGATGCAACAGTTTCCCATGCTTTCAGCATTTCTTTTATTGCACCAGAAGATTATTGCTCTGCTACTTCCTTCTCCTCCACTAACAAACTCTCCTCCATAACTTCTTGCTGCGAAAAACAATGCAACTCCATAAGCTCTTCAATATCGTTGTTATCCACATCCTCTCCCATATATTGGCCAAAGATACAACCTCTTGACTGTAGACTACACAGGTACTATTTGAAACCCATCAAAATCACATTCTACAACGCTCTCTGGCTAAAGCTTTTCCAAGCAGAAGTGAGGGTTCTCTTGGTAACCCCTTCCCACGCCTTGTCAATCATCTTGAGGCAAGTAACAATGAGAAAATGGTCGTTCCAAATCTCCATACATATACATATATATAAGAAATTCAATTATTGATTTTTGCTTAAAACAGCTAGCTGTTATTTTTGAAGCTGCCAAATCGCGAATACTTTTAAGACGTTTAAATTGTCCTGAGTTACACTCTTCATAGCTCTCAAAGCACTCCCTAGCTACATCTATGCACTGAAAATCTTCAGAATGTGCAGGACCAATATCTCTTCCTTCATATTCTCGATCTTATTCATCTGAGGCAATTTTTTCTGTAATTATTTTGTCATCATTCAAAATTTGAAATTCAAGATCTTTCGCATCTCAATTTAACCACTCAGTGGCATCTTCTTCGTCACATTCAGCACTTTTTCACAAATTTGTACTACTATTTCCACAATGTTTAGTAAAAAAAAAATAGTATATTACTTGAACTTTCTAATAGTCTTTACAAGATTTTGTTCCATGATTTTCTTAATGTCGATACATCTAAAGAGTTCCAACTGTCTGCTCCCATGTAGCAACAGTCCTTTAAAGGTTGAAGAAATGTAACCGCAAATATTTCATCGATCTGCTTTAAATATTCTATAGATGGAAGAGATGATTGATTGTCTACAAAGTGTTTACTTCTGGAATGAACTGTTTTTCAATTAACAAAATTTACTATCCATCCAGGCTTTTTACAGATGGTCATATTTCACCGGATGACTTCTTATGTTTTTAAAGCATCCCGGGATTCTTTGGTTTCCAACAACGCAAAACAACTAACAAAATATTATGCTTTCCATCGCGTTCGTCAACACCAATGGGCGCAATTCGCGTGAAAATCAGCAAAATTCGTAAAATATTTGATTAAATATTTGGAACGATCCGGATAATCGAGGTTCTACTGTATTATAAAATAATTAAAAGAAATTATTTTTAATTTATTCTATTATTTTAATAACAGGAATAAAGTAACTAGTTTTAATAATATGCAAACGGAACGGAAATCCTCAAACATCTATGTATCTGATAATTTTACGATAAGTGTTTTCAGACGGTTCAGGTCCGCCAACTCAAACACCGCTGCGCCGCACAAAAATCCGCTGAAATATGCTCCGAACTATGACGCAAGTAATTTGTGATCATTTTTAAATTGCGTCTAATGTTGAATCATTGAAAAATAATATTGAGTATTACGTATTGGTAAAAGTCATAGACATAAAAACAATCTTCAGACGATGTGCGCATGCTCCAGACGTGGTGTATCAGAAACCTGTCCTTGTGACAGTGACCTAAATAAATCGGAGACGATGCCGGCCTCCCTATACCATGTGCCTATTGTTTCAATATCGAAAAGTTTTTGATTGTTATTCCCAAAACAATCGTAGTTTACCAATTTTGCTCATTTCACAACAGTAGACTTCTGAAAAGCGAATTGCTTATATTCCTCAAATAGTTAATGAAAACTTTTACATATTGTATGTTTATCTGAGAATAGGTAATAAAAAAAATATGTTTAACAAAGACTAGGTCACCCAAATAAACTCATTTCTTTGATATATGTTTATACCAGGCGTGGGGAACCTGCGGCCTTCTGGCCAATTCTGTAATTCTGTAAATTTATGTAAATTCATAAATTCCTGATATATTCTGACCGTAAATTCCTGTTTCCGGACAAAGATTCCATAGTCAATGTTTACTGCGGCCTTATGTCGAATCAGAAAAATTAATGCGGCCTTTAAATAAGAAGAAGCCTGGTTTATACCGATGTTTTGGCCGATGCGTTCGAATCCCGATATGGAAAGATTTTTTTTTTAAATATATTTATTGAATTTTGTTCGACTTATTTTATTTGGTCTTATTTCTATTTTCTAATCCATATCCTCTCCTAATGTGGAGGATATGGTCTTCTAATGGAGATATCTCAACAGAAATTTTTCTACGAAAACTGCTTGTTAATCAGTTGCTCATTTTTTTTCGTACTTTTATGACTGGTCTAGTGGTTAAATAGTCGCTCTTGCTTCGCCTCCATTAATAAGGATTAAAATTCGAACAAAAATCCGGAATTGAAAAATTCAGTCCGTATTGGGATTCGAACCCGTAAGATTATTCAAGGAAAAAAAACGACGTTAACCACGGCGCTACCGACCCGAAAAATGTACTATCTTATACTCTCTTTGAAAAAGAAAGGTTAAGCGACTGAGTATCGAGTAGTTCTCGTAGAAAAACATATGTCGATACAAGCTGTATTATGAGTTCAAATGCTTCACATCGGGAGCGGATATGATTAAAAAATAGTATCCATATATTATTTATAAAAATATACTTACAAAAATAAAATAAAAACAACATAAAGTGTAACAGAGAATCATTCAACAGTTTATTTCCGATTTGTTTGCGTTTGTATGACTGATGAATACAAATATACATATAATACATGTACACGGCACAAAGTTACAGAATTTTATAGTCCCATTTTCCCAAGAACATGAAAATGTACTCAACAGCATGGAAGCATATTCGTCAGCGTACTGGTAAGCAACAAACTGATAGTTCTGAGTGAACAGCAGATGAACAATTTGAGCATTTAGAATAGATCATCTAGTCTCAACTTTTATGTTACATTAATAGTTATAATGCCAAAATATAGATGGATTTATGTCGGTCTGACACAAATAACGTAATGAATTATTGCGACGACAATCGACTGCCTTTAAATTTGCATTATTAATAATTTATCGATAAAATAAGTTTTTTCCAAACTGGTAAAATAAATGCACTAACTGAGTCATGCTAGACAAAGTGATATCAAAGAATCTCACTGTGTTCCGTGCTGGCGCGAAGTTATTTGGCGCCCTAGGCAACGGTTATTGGCGCGCCCCTTTTTAAAAAATCATCCTATTTTTTTTTCGAAATAATAAAAAACAAACTATTCAAGATCATTTTTTTTAATACATCCATATCCGCTCCAAATGTGGAGCATATGGCCTCCTAATGGCGTTATCTAAACAGAAATTTTTCTACGTGAACTGTTAGTTACTTAGTCGCTCAACCTCTCTTTTTCGAATCATATAGAATACGATACATAACTACAACGAAAAATACAAACATCAAATAAAATAAAATGGATTGTTATATTTTTATTTTTAGAGTATATAAAAATAGTTTTCATACTCCATTTATGCGCCCCCTAATGGTTGGCGCCCTAGGCGGTTGCCTATTTTGCCTGTATGGTGGCGCCGGCCCTTGTTTTCATAACATATTTTGATCACTTCTGTTACTTACCAACTTCTGCCAGTAGGGTGACGATATACAAAATAGATTGTGTTAAAGAAAACGTAAACTTTAAAACTGTATTTTTATCGCTGAATTGTAGTGAAAAAACTCGGCCATGAGACAGATAAACATGATACTGATAATAATATAATACATTATGATGATTCAAAATATTTCTGGTCATTTTTAATAGATTTATTATTATTCTTGCTATGACGCTAAACGAAATTATCTATCGAGAAGAGCCAACAGTATTTATTTCAATAATTACATAAACGATAACAAAGATAATACATATTCAAGATACCAACCAAAAATGCATTGAAACTAGATATTCTAAAGATGATCATTATACCTTTTCCACTTAAGCCTGGGCTTAAAATTTGAATTATTTGATTTTATTACGTAAATAACTCATGCTTTACAGTTAAGTAATACAAATCAATAAAAGATTAATATAATACAAGAGTTATCGTATAAGCTTGGTTACATCCAAAGACGAATTGACAGTGATAAAAACGTTTATTTTAAAGAAGTGCAGACTACAGGATACAAATGAAACGTTATGATAAAGTCGGCGGGCCTATTCAGATGCAAGATACTGTGTGGTTTTAATTAATTATTATCATATTTACAACACATGGAGTTCTAAGATGTAAAAAAAAAAATATATTATATTGGTCAGTATAAATCTAATATTTAGTCAGTAAGTATAAATATTATGTTTGCTCAGTATACTTATACATATAAAGTTCAGTTTTCTTTAAAATTTGGTCAATAGCAGTGTTTATATTGTGGTTCGGTTAGGTTAGCTTTAGTAGTCCACATAAACTGGCCAGAATGTTTAAAGACAGAATTACAATAAGCACATTGGCTATTCTTTATAAATTACAAACTGACAATTTAGTATAAACACTGAATATCTAATTTTAACTACTGACCAAAAGTTGATTTAAATTCTGACCAGATAAATACAAGACAAAAGATAAAGTAGCAAAAGAGACATTTGGAGAGCAATTAATTTTAAAGTAGCTGCCGCAACATCAAATTTATCGTTTGAAGATGTTATGAGAGTGAAAAAGGACGTAACCCACACATATCAAATTTCAGGCGCAAAAAACTTGTTTTGGCGATTTTGTGGCATATGAAAATTATGAATTATACACAACCTTGAAGTGCACGCAGACTTCTTAACTGGTGTTTAATTGACATAATCTAATATTAATTAAAGCAATTGTCTAGGTCATGTTTTTCAAACTTAAAAGCTAAATTTAGATATTAATTCGGCATTTGCAGCTTGCATCCATTTGATAGAATGTGCATCAAGTTTGATACATTGCGATTATCGAAAAAAAGCTGTTTTGAAAAACTGTGGGTTACGTCCTTTTCCCTTTTCACAGTCGATATGATCGGAATCAATATCGAAATACATGTAGATGTACTATCGTGTGTCGATGTAACTCTACATAAATACTGCAATTATTATCGTTGGATGTTTTTATAGTGTAATATTTTTGATGGTGCTGCAGAAACAATCTCGTTTGATACGAATTGCACAATGAGCTCAAAAAAATAAAATAATGCAACGGAATAATATGCATATATTTTTTAACCAAATATTATATTATACACCGCTATAATAATTAGCTTGCGCAATTGTATGAATATGTAATACGATGTTATTACGTAGACGTGAATATTTTTTTTGCTATGAAACGGATATTGTATGTAATTTCATTGTATCATTTTAAAAAACATATTCAATAATAAATTATTTATAACGACTAGCTGTAAGCCCGTTGACCTCAACGGAGAGATTTTTGTTGCATTTTTAAGTAGTCAGAAAAGTAACTGGCGTGAAAAATAAATTACTAACCTATTTATTGAATAATCCAGAAATTCTGATAGTAAAAGAAATATCTCGGGGCGTATATCGACAGCCCTGCCCTGCAGTATTTAAATTGTAAATTATTTATTTTTGGAATAATGTTCTAGTTTGCTAACAACTATTTTTCGTAATAGCAGAAATTTTGTAAATTATTTAATTTTTGGAATAATGTTTATGTTTGCTAACAACCATTTTTCTTAGAAGCAGAAATTTCGTTAATTATTTTATTTTTGGTATAATTTTTAAGTTTGCTAACAATTATTTTTCATAGTAGCAAAAATAGTCCTTGTAAATTACTTAATTTTTGGAATAATGTTTAAGTTTGCTAACAATTATTTTTTCTATTAGCAGAAATAGACCTCGTAAATTATTTAATTTTTGGAATAATGTTTAAATTTGCTAACAACCATTTTTCATAGTAGCAAAAATAGTCCTTGTAAATTACTTAATTTTTGGAATAATGTTTAAGTTTGCTAACAATTATTTTTCCTATTAGCAGAAATAGACCTCGTAAATTATTTAATATTTGGAATAATGTTTAAGTTTGCTAACAACCATTTTTCTTAGAAGCAGAAATTTCGTTAGTTATTTTGTTTTTGGTATAATTTTTAAGTTTGCTAACAATTATTTTTCATAGTAGCAAAAATAGTCCTTGTAAATTACTTAATTTTTGGAATAATGTTTAAGTTTGCTAACAATTATTTTTCCTATTAGCAGAAATAGACCTCGTAAATTATTTAATTTTTGGAATAATGTTTAAGTTTGCTAACAACCATTTTTCTTAGCAGAAATAGACCTCGTAAATTATTTAATTTTTGGAATAATGTTTAAGTTTGTTAACAATTATTTTTCCTATTAGCAGAAATAGACCTCGTAAATTATTTAATATTTGGAATAATGTTTAAGTTTGCTAACAACCATTTTTCTTAGAAGCAGAAATTTCGTTAGTTATTTTGTTTTTGGTATAATTTTTAAGTTTGCTAACAATTATTTTTCATAGTAGCAAAAATAGTCCTTGTAAATTACTTAATTTTTGGAATAATGTTTAAGTTTGCTAACAACCATTTTTCTTAGAAGCAGAAATTTCGTTAATTATTTTGTTTTTGGTATAATTTTTAAGTTTGCTAACAATTATTTTTCATAGTAGCAAAAATAGTCCTTGTAAATTATTTAATTTTTGGAATAATGTTTATGTTTGCTAACAACCATTTTTCTTAGAAGCAGAAATTTCGTTAATTATTTTATTTTTGGTATAATTTTTAAGTTTGCTAACAATTATTTTTCATAGTAGCAAAAATAGTCCTTGTAAATTACTTAATTTTTGGAATAATGTTTAAGTTTGCTAACAATTATTTTTTCTATTAGCAGAAATAGACCTCGTAAATTATTTTGTTTTTGGTATAATTTTTAAGTTTGCTAACAACCATTTTTCATAGTAGCAAAAATAGTCCTTGTAAATTACTTAATTTTTGGAATAATGTTTAAGTTTGCTAACAATTATTTTTCCTATTAGCAGAAATAGACCTCGTAAATTATTTAATATTTGGAATAATGTTTAAGTTTGCTAACAACCATTTTTCTTAGAAGCAGAAATTTCGTTAGTTATTTTGTTTTTGGTATAATTTTTAAGTTTGCTAACAATTATTTTTCATAGTAGCAAAAATAGTCCTTGTAAATTACTTAATTTTTGGAATAATGTTTAAGTTTGCTAACAATTATTTTTCCTATTAGCAGAAATAGACCTCGTAAATTATTTAATTTTTGGAATAATGTTTAAATTTGCTAACAACCATTTTTCATAGTAGCAAAAATAGTCCTTGTAAATTACTTAATTTTTGGAATAATGTTTAAGTTTGCTAAAAATTATTTTTCCTATTAGCAGAAATAGACCTCGTAAATTATTTAATATTTGGAATAATGTTTAAGTTTGCTAACAACCATTTTTCTTAGAAGCAGAAATTTCGTTAATTATTTTGTTTTTGGTATAATTTTTAAGTTTGCTAACAATTATTTTTCATAGTAGCAAAAATAGTCCTTGTAAATTACTTAATTTTTGGAATAATGTTTAAGTTTGCTAACAATTATTTTTCATAGTAGCAAAAATAGTCCTTGTAAATTACTTAATTTTTGGAATAATGTTTAAGTTTGCTAACAATTATTTTTCCTATTAGCAGAAATAGACCTTGTAAATTATTTAATTTTTGGAACAATGTTTATGTTTGCTAACAACCATTTTTCTTAGAAGCAGAAATTTCGTTAATTATTTTATTTTTGGTATAATTTTTAAGTTTGCTAACAATTATTTTTCATAGTAGCAAAAATAGTCCTTGTAAATTACTTAATTTTTGGAATAATGTTTAAGTTTGCTAACAATTATTTTTTCTATTAGCAGAAATAGACCTCGTAAATTATTTAATTTTTGGAATAATGTTTAAATTTGCTAACAACCATTTTTCGTATATATATAAATAAATAGTTAATTAAATTATTATATATAATTGAGCAGCCCTATATAGCCGTTCACAACCCTGCAGGTGGAAATCTTGGAATTCAATATCGTTTAGTGCAAGATTTCACCCACAGATGTCATTATTAGTTCACTTAAAACGCGTTCTTATTTTTTGCTTTGTATTATTTAAATTATATAAAGTTTTTATATCGCTTTTCTCAAGAGGATTCGTAGACCAGTGTGTAAGCCGTCCGAACGACGCGCATGAAAATTGGGGCATGGTATCGAATCCCACAGCTGGAGAGAATATTTTTTGAAAATTAATTGTTTTTACACATAATAAAATAAAAATGTCATGATTTCAAAAATTCACTCATGACGTCAGAGAAAAATGAAGAAATGAATTAATGACGACAGCGGGGCAGGATGGGGGGGAGGGGGACCGTCTTTCTTGACGTCATCGAATAGGCGAAATCGCGACCATAATATACAAACGAAAAAAGTATCTCTTTAGTATGAATAAAAAAATGTTGACAGCGTGGCTGGGGCGGAGGAGGGGAAGGGGAAATCGGGGACAATTTACAGACAGACGGACAGACAGACGGACGGACGGACGGACGGACATTAACGACTATTAATATATAGATGATTATTCCAATGATATTATAATCGTCAGCCTGAAGCGAACTTATATGGAAATGGCTTAAATACATTCCGCGAATTTTTTGATACAAATGGAAAAATAATTAAATCCAAAATTTGAACTTTTCATTGTTTGTATATGCATAGATAAATAAATAAATGATTAGTGGTAATCACCAGACCTTTCGAAACCGTTCTGGGTTTCATTCTCAATGGTTGTTATCAAATGCATATAAATACGTACACATAGCGGCAGTTAAAAAGTTGATAAACAAAGAAATATTTATTATGCATAACTTTTAGATAAATTAAAAAAATATGTGTGATATATGCCAGTTTGTAATAATAACCATAAAATTACTGACCCAAAGTATTATTTTTTAAAGCTAAAGGTTTTATCGGCAAACTGAAACGAACGCTCAAATGATGTGTATGTAATAAATGATAATATTTCCGTCTTTACAAATATTTAATATGAACACATTACTGACCGTGTTTTTACAATACAAACATTGAAAGTATGCTTCTATACTTAATACGTTGAAATATACGGTTATTTATTTTTTTCATCGAATTTACTGGAATATTACAATTCCCGGACGGGAGAATTTCCCGGGCTATGACAATTTTATGTCATGTGTCCCGGAACTTTAGAATACCTAATTCAAACCCGTGAGCACCTCAGCCGAAACCATCGACGTTCACTACTACACGGACCAAGATTTTTTTTTCTTTAGTTGAGAAAAAAACAAGCTTCGCTCGCACCAATTATCATGAAACAATGTTTCGGTGGGCCACAGAACCAGCCTCCAAGTATCAGGCGGTAAGAAAGTTTAGGAGTAATCTGACGGAGGGTAAAAATAAATTCACTCGTTTTGCGTTGTTTCTGCGCATAGCTGACCTACTCCCGGACCTATTTTAAATGCTGCACAGTTGTGCAAGCGACTTGACACACATTCGCACTTGTCTGGCAGCAATTTATATAATATAATAATTTAATAATAACATAATCCAAGACGTTATACAAAACTAATTTGAGAACTCTCGCGGAGTAAGTGTGACGGCAGTTTCGTCACAACGGATTCGGCTTGTTTACATTTTGGCTTTTAATAAGAGACACAAGTCGGTTGTCCCGCCACCACGCTTTATGTGTATGCTGCTGCCGGTGTTTTACTATGATAACGATCAAGAAATGAATCAAATTCACTCCTCATGTTCTTGGCCCAACACTGAGTTGCACGAATCCGATATTTTAACCATGCACAATTGTATTTAAAACACGATAGTTACAACTAACGATTGTCAATTACAAAAATCCAAATTTGTGGATTTCCCAAGACGAAGCAAAATCTTTTTTTAAAGCTTATCCTGGATTTGCAATTTTTAAAAAAAAACTCAATCCCGAATCCCAATTTATACAAGATTTTATGCTGAATGTTCAATCCCAGGATTGAACAACTTGTCAATCCCGAAATCCCGGGATCACAAAAGGGGTCCGGGATTGGGTGCCCTAGTGCCAACCTAATACACCTGTATACTTATGTATATACCTACATCGAATAAAGAAAAAAATACTGCGATCGGCATTTTGATTCTTGAATCTGAGAATATGACATTAGGTTTCCATATACTCCATTGTGGGAGCGATCGTGATATAAATAAATCTTTCTATCAATCAATTCAACTATATGTATGTATATGCAGTGCTTTACTATAACAAAAAAGGTGCCGAAACTCTTGTCAAGCTTTTTCTAATTCATGTCCGTTCTCAATTTGGACTATATGGCTTCTTAGTGGAGGTATCGCAACAAAGTTTTTTTACGATAACTGCTTGTTAGTCAGTTGCTCAATCGCTCTCGCTTAGCCTTGTTAATTTTAGGATTGGAAGAGTGGGAGGGATAGGTATCACAAATACGAACGCCTTCGAACAGAAATCGATCTTTGAGGTATAATCTTCGTTCTGATTATTATTTATTTACCATTATTACTTTTTTGGGAGATCACGATTAAACAAAAATATTTTCAAACGTCTTTCGACATAAAAAATAAAACTTTTTAAAAGTTTGATTTGAAACATTAAAGTTGTCGAGAAAAAAGGTATCGGAACGCCGTTCCACCGCGTTACATGGAAAAAAAAGCACTGTGTATAATGAACATTAGTAAAACTATTTTTGGTGACCAGTGGCAGATTAAGCACTTTGGAGGCCCCAGGCGCAATACAATTTGGAGGCCCTGTTTTTAAAATTACATAAAAGTGCTGCAAAAGTCTTCGTAGAATAATAATTAATATTGAAAATTAAAATCAAAATTTAAGTGTCTATAATATATGCTTTTTTTGAGGCCCCTGAAATTTGGAGGCCCCAAGCGCGCGCCTCTTGCGCTTATGGGATAATCCGCCACTGGAGGTGACAATTATTATCTTTAATCGAATCGAATCGCTTTCATTCGACGAATAAATAATGATGAGAACGCTTGCATAAAACCGCTAAGCCTGATTAACTCACTCATCCGCACGCTTAGAAAAAAATAATGGCTCGCATTATTTCGTAATACGTGTAATAAATAATATCGAGGCGAGTGTACAACTTTCATTACTTCAATTAGTTGAGTGTAACGCAATAGATCATTTTTGAAACGATACACTGCATTCTAAATCTTGGCGTAGACACTGGCTTCCGGCATCGGTAAATCAGTTTGTATTGAACCACTTTGATTATCAATTAATAATATAAGTGAAGACATAAGTGGATTAAGACGTTACGTAACAATTTATGAAAGAGTGTCTTCGATGCGTAAATGAGACTAAGCGTATGCTGAGACGCAGGCGAAGCAGCGCAGGGCAGTACAGAATTGACTGGTGTAACAATCAGGCAATCGAATCACATACATGTGCGACAGCTGCGTCACGCAAGTGAAGTATGTATATGTCCTCCGTTGCGGTCTAGTTGGTTGGAGCTTGCTCTGCCGACCAGGCGGGTCTGAGTTCGATTCCCGGTAAGGTCAGTGTCAAATTTAGATTTTTCAATGTAAATTTGCGACTGACATGGGTGTTTGTGGTGAGTTGATGAGTTGTGTAACCTACAATAAATTATCATAAAGTTTTTCTCGTGTGATTTTTCAACATTAAAATATTAACCACTTGAATACCAAGCGGACACAGGTGTCCGGAACATATGCCAGCGAACACAGATGTCTAAGATATTAAAAAAATCAAATACGTGATATCATAATAGAATATAAGCAATATTTTGATGAATATGTGTAGTACTATCTATACTGAGTCAATATAGGTTTTTAAAATATCGAATTCGAGTGTATATTAGGGAAAATTATTTTTATCAAAAACACGCAGTTTCTCTGGGACATATTAATGATTTATTTTCGCGGTATTCAAGCGGTTAATTAAAAAGGTTTTGAGATGTCCCAGTACAGTTCTCATGCGACACTATGCGCCCACGTATCGCATTTTCTAATTCAATGCAACAAAATATAATTCTGTAATAAAATGATCAAATTAATGATTGAAGTTAAAGCAAAATAAATTCAATACAACAGTATCTCATTAAAAGCAAATTCAGAGCATCTGTTTTGTAAATCAACACATTTATTTCAAAATGTTTTATAAATTATAATTACAAACATATAGATTACGCTGATAAGCCACGAGGTCAGTTCTGCAATATCAGTGAAAATGATGTAGATCGGTTCTGTATAGTAACACCGAGTTAATAATAAATATATTACCTATACCTAAATAGATGTGGACGCCCACCATCCGCTGGCTCACTTGGCAAGAGTGCGGAATTGGCATATAAAACATTAACGTGTTCCTGGCGATCGATTGCGCAATGCAAAACAAATCAATCCGATCTCATCAATATTGGCAAGCCAAGCCTCGGGCGAGTGTAAACTTTCCGGGCAAACGGAAATAGACGCCTCACCGGGTCTCCGGGCCGGGAAAATACCGGATATCTCGGGTAACTGGCGAACAGTAAGCGAATCCGGTCAGAATCTATACGCAAATGTCTGCGCCGGTTGCGATTTTCATTAAATGCAACAATCCGTCTCGAACTGTCGACGAACGCGAGGATTCTTAACACCGACGATGGCAAATCGTCGGTACTTTTAGTAGGGCTGTGGAGCCGGAGTCGGGGTGTCGCGGTGTTTTGGCCGGAGCCTGAGTCGTGAAAAATGAGCGGCTCGAATTTAAAAAAATAAATAAATTTAATGATGTGTATTCAAATTACAATAGTCCATAAGTGTTGACGTTGCATGCTTTGGAATACACATACATATATAAGTTAAAATGAAATTATTGAAAAATTTCTTCGGAGTCGTAGTCGTCTTTTTTTACACGACTCTACACCCCTGTCAAAAATTACAAGATTTACACATTACACATAAATTCAAAAATTACACATAAATGTACTTTATTCTACCGCAAACAGTTCTCGTGGAAAAAACTTATGTTTATATACCACCATTAGGTCATATGGACCACTTTGAAAACGGAGATGGATAAAAAAAAACAACATTAAAAAACTCAAAACCGAAAAAGTTGATATACGTGCTTGTAGATAATTAAAGATGAAATATGCTTTATAACATGTATGTCCTTTTCTCTCCGAAAATTTACTAAATCCAGCAAAAAATGCAACTCTCCAGTAAGCTTAATTTCGGATTCGAAAATATCTAAGCCAGGCGTGGGGAACCTGCGGCCTTTTGGCTACTCTGGTGCGGCCTTCTGGCCAATTCTGTTATTCTGTAAATTTATGTTAATTCGTGAATTCCTGACATATTCTGACAGTAAATTCCTGTTTCCGGCCAAAGATTCCATAGACAATGTTTACTGCGGCCTTATGTCGGATCAGAAAAATAAATGCGGCCTTTAGAGAAGAAACGGTTCCCCACCCCTGATCTAACCCCACGAGAATCTCGAGAGTTCTAATAGTCAAGAAATCAAAACATCCAATCAGAACTAACAGTTATAGTTAACTATTATACATCGCTCGAAATGCACTGTCTGTATACTCAATTCAAAGCAAAATTTTCGAAGCCCGTATGAAAAGTAAAAGCTTTTAATAAAAATATCGTAACTATGTCATGACTGAGTTAGAAATTAAAATATAACAGAATAAGCCGATAGTAATCCCGAATCGATTTTATTATGAGTCTCAATTTTTTTCTGATTGGATACAGGTGTATGTAAAACATGAATTGTTTCAATAGATACGTGAGTATGTAGTAAAGAATATCCATCGCTTGCCAAGGTTTCCCGATATTCAGGTGAGCGGCAGTCAAATACATAGCTAAACAATACGAAGTCAAGGTGGAAAATGAAAATCGGACTATTTATAACATGATGAAGCAACAGAGTGATTTTGTTGAAGAGATAATGTTGTTTCCCACAGATTGAATTGCTTAGCGTTTTGAATCAATACAAAATTTAAAAAATGTTTCCTTGTCAAGTGTTAGATACGGTTTAAAAATGTTTTACAACATTTTTTATTAAAACTGAATTTCCACAAACTTAAAAAAAGGGCCGAGTAAATCTAAAAAAAAAAACAATAATAAAGCACCCATATTGTTTATGGATTTGGCGATAGCTTTGTGTATGTATATTTTCACTATAAAATCGAATTTGATAACTTTTACAAATGTTACAAATGTTTTACGTTTTGTTACAAATTGTGACACGTGTTTCGCCTTTTTCAGAAGCATCTTCAGTATATTGTTTTTTGTAAGCCTTGCGATATTATGTGTTATGATGGATTTGTTATTAAATTTAATTTTATAGTAAAGCACCTTTCGTCTTTTTAGGGCAATAACAGATATTAAGTCATGTAATTATAAATTTATTATATTTTGGAAACTATCTATTATATTTTTTTACATATAAATTAACTAAAACATGTGCGGCAGCGCGTATAAAAATCATTTTTTTTTTTTTTTAAATAAACGAGAGATAATTTATTTGAAATAAAATGAATGATCGATTTTGAATACCAATCGACAAAATATCGTCATTTTTGCTTCTCCTCTATTCCTTATGTTTTTTTTTGTTTTGTCAAGTCAATTAAACAAAAGATGAGGGATAGTTGTTATTAATTTAATTTAGGTTAATATGACACATGAAAATAAAACATTTAAAAAAGTCTGATAACTAGCTAAATAGGTTGTTTGCTAAAATTATCCAAAGTGATTTTCAGATAAAACGCCAGAAATAAAATTGAAATAAATTGCGGTTGCAGCAGAAAAGGTGTGAATTATAATGCACATCGGTTAAACACGTGACTCATATTTGATTTCTTGGAAAGGCTACGTATGTCCATTATATTTGATTTGGACATAAAAAATATACCACACCATTTTTAGCGTGTTATTGTAAACAAAGAAGAGAATAAACAAAAATCGCCCAAGAACTACAATATTATAAGTATTGATTTTTAGCAAAACAAAAGTAACAATGGAAGACTACATAATTGCTTATTTTGTTTCGCAAAAAAAAAACACTTACAACCTTGTAGTTCTCAGGTGGCGAAATGTCAAAAATAATAAGACGCAAAAACACATTTGCGAAATATACTTATTATTATTATTTATAAAATGACAAAAATTTCATATGTCAGTTGACGAAGCGATTCTCCCTGACCACAAAGAGAATAAACATACGAGGTAAAGAAACGTCCATCAAGTAAATTGAATCAAGCCAAATCACAACTAGCGGAATAGCACAGTTATCATTATTATATTGAAGATGAATTTCCACAAGTTACTGTCAGATATATATTTGATCTCAGAGCTTGTAGGAGAGTGGTCAATCGGAAGAAACGATTAAATATGATGAATTGAATCATCAGTATAAACAGACTGAGTTATCTGTCGTTATGCAGTAAATGTTTATGCTGCATTTATGGCAGTATCAAGTTAAGTGGTAATCAAGGAATTAGACTGTTGTAAGACACTAATAAAACATCGAAAACACGTGCAGTACGTCAATAATAGTATCCTTCACAAAACCGTAAACATGAACTGTTTTATAGAGTCGCCATTTCTACACGATCAGTATGCAAATGAAGACTTCAACACGACTTCGCGCTGTTTAATGTAATTCAAAATAAATTCTGTTCGCAAAGGTTACGGTAGCAATTTCCCTCCATGGTTTCATATCGGACGAATGCGTGTTCGAAAACGTCGAATGGGCATCGACAATGAACTAATATAGAAGATTAATTACACGTTCATATGCTGATTATGTTAATGTTTTGAACACGATGTCATTGTGTTTATAGCAGATTAGGGATTGAAATTAGGGTCTCCAATTGTGGGACGTCGGGATTGAAGATAGCAAATGAAAAAACCCATGCCTTCGAAAAAAAAATCATAACATGAAATATTTACAACAGTTAAAAAAATGCCGTTCGTATTGGGACTCGAACTTGAAAGATCCATCACCGCAGCCTTGTCTTACTCTTGAGTAACCACTGATCAACTTATTTTAAAGGATCGAAATATTTCAAAGGTGGTTCGAAGATTGTGATGAACAAAATAGATGAATCTGACGGAGATGGAGTCTGCGTGACACAAAAAAACACTAAATCACGCATTAGCACGCATTGGTTTGGTCACAGAGTAAGTCAATGAACCTGGTATATTTTTTTACCTTTCTGTTGAAATAAAAATTAAATGTTGCGAATATTGATTTAAAACATTCAAAAGCAAGAAAAAATGAGCTGGAACGCCGTCCCACCGCGTTACATGGCTAAAAAACGTTGTATAAATACAATATAATCAAGTGATGAGGTACACGAGACATTTTATATTTATTTTTTATCCTAGTTGCTTGATAGCGGGATTGTTATGTGGAAAAAAAACTCGCGTTCACGATTCCGATCTTAACCATTTTAAGACACTTCCCCGTATTTCAATATATTCTAATATGCTTCAAATGGACGCTTTCAAATGATACGTGAGGTCAAAATGCCACGCCGTTGGGTCTCCACCAGATGGAGCGGTCCATACAAAACGCGGCGGTCACCGTTCAATGCTTACTTCTATGGCTTCGAACTGCTGACTGGTTTTCCATAAAAGGAGACGAGTACGAAAATGCTTCCTGAACACTTGATCGTGAGATAGCCAAACACCTGGGAAATCGAGGAATGAAATTCAACAATACTGCGGTGTCTCATAACTTATCCTTGCGGCACTCTACTAGTTAATAAATATTCCGAATTTCTCTTTTCTATTTACTTGATTTAACATTGCTTTATATCAATTCTTGGTAGGTACCCATTTAAAATAGTTTAAATGTGAATTATTGGTGGAAAGGCACGAGTATTGTCTCGTGACCTTTTCTGTCCAGTCTTGTTTGTCTTTCATGATCTTAAAAAATAATGTGAAATTAGCACATTTTTTTAAAATGTTATTTTAATGCCGCCTGTGTTGTCGAGTGGTCAACGTCGTCGGCTTCGGTTACGGAGGTCACGGGTTCGAATCCCAGTACGGACAGTTTTATAAATTGATTTTTTAATCGATTTATGAATTTCTGTTCGATGGCATGGATGTATGTGATGTTTTGAATTCTCTCCTCCCACCCATTCTATTCTACGAACGGGGCGTATCGAGAGTGATTAGCTAACCACTAGTCCCGTCCTAGCCCTTTCCTTCTATTCCGACTTTCTTTGGAAAAAGAGAGGTTGAGCAACTGAGTAACACTCAGTTCTCGTAGAAACACTTCTGTTGAGATAAACTCCATTAGGAGTCCATATGCTTCACATTTGAGAGCGGACATGGTAAAAAAATAAATGTAACAAGGGTTCCCAACCGGTGGGGAATTCTTCCCTGGAGGGAATATCAAGATTCGTTGTTTTTAGAGGTATTATTTTTTAAAAAAAACATGACATGTCTATCAATTATTATTCATAAAATCATTCTACATTCACATGGATCTATCCGTCCGGTAAAGCAATCCCTAGACAAATAACAGATCGAACACAAAAAGTATTTGGTAATATTTTTTTATAATATTGTGTAAGCTAAAATTATTAATCTTAAAGAAAGAGACTTTCAGTGTGGAAGTATAAATATTTGAGTACATTATCATTGCTGTGAATCTAAGCAAAAAAGTTACAGTGTGTTTATTGGAAAGCATTTTTCCTTCTCAGTTCATAATTAAACCTGCGCTCCCGAAGCCTGGGTCATTACTGTTAAAATATAATTCAACCAACAAAGCATCCAACATTCTGTCATCTAATTATATTAATCTTTTTTCATAAACAACAAATGACATATTTGATGACACGTTTTCACAAGATAGTTCATCTTTTCGCTTGCACGTTTCCCGATATTACCCACAACATAGAGCATATGCTGTTTATCATTGCCACCTTTTCCAATATCTCGTAAAAATGAAGTACAGTGCCCAGTATTTGTGCAATTGTGGACTTGTTATAATCAGCGGTAAATTTACTGTGCAACAATTGGCTCGAGCAAGAATAATAATTTAAGCACTGGGGTGAAGACGAGAAATACTAAAATGCGAGAGAATGGAGAGCTTCCACGGTCACGTGCGATTGCTGAATAAGATACCATTACGAAACGATGAGAAAAATGATTCCAGCTAAAGACAGTAGTCGAGTTTTTAGCGAATAGGTAAAATGATATTTCTTCTCAGCGATGAAAAACTCTTCGTAGCACCGACATTAACTTGTTAAACTTCATAATAGATATATTTGATAACTTGATAACCATTTGTTGTGTTACGAAATTTAAAACTTGTTTCGTCTCTTTGAGAAGCATCATCAGACAGAGCATCGCAAGGTTTAAGAATAAATTAAAAAATGATTTTAATTCTTAAGTTATAAATTACAAAATAAAAGTGGTGGTCTGCGCTGTTCTCCTGGACGCAGGATTAGGTAAGATAAAAAATAGGAACGATAAATCTCAATGTAAATACGTTTAATCCCTTCAACTATTTTTTTCTTTTAATTAACGACTTTATTATTTTCCAAGCATTCCAATTTATTCATTCCTAATCCGTTAATATTTACTAAATGGAGTATTTCAACATTTTTACAAAAATTGTGGATTATTTCCTATCAGATGTAACTGTGACAAATTATTGCTTGTATACCTCTTACATGCTCTTGAATTCTAAGATTAAAGTTTAACCAGACTGCACTACATAACCAGCTTAACAGTCTTGACATGTGAGGCGATAGATACCGCTCTGAGAAAATTATTCTAACTTATCTATACTATTTAATTTAAGTTTCCCTAAGTTGTTGATTGCATTAGAAGTGGATTGTAAGGATATTGTAACAACTTTGAAAATGTGTCTCCAAATAAATAATTTTACGTAGGTTATTAATCTTATTATACGTTATTTCCTTACCAGAGTAAATAGTATCTACAGCTGTTTTTGATTGAAATTGTAAACGCTAAAAATTCAAAATCATATTGTCCGGTCACAATTTTGTACTCGTAATAAATTTTGGAATTTTCACCGTAAGTATAAATTTGATATATAAAAAAACACCTGCAATTATTGGCCCCTAAAATGTTTACCCTTACTTATCAGCTGAAGTATTCATGCCGATCAGGTGAACAGTTGAACGCCCACCGGGGCGTGAAATAGACATGGAGGGGCATCTGGTATTATTGTATATTTGTACACAATGAAGTTCTGTTCACCTGAACACGGACAAGAACAGCTGACAACTGGCAATTGAATGCATGCAGGTAATGTGCTGTCCCACGACTCACGAAGGGTAACAATTCGATACCCAGCAATATTTAAATGATTAACTACACATTCGGAGATTTTTCACCGTAGAAGCTAGTTTTAAAAAAAATACTTTCAGTGCGTACTATTGATTTTTTCTCCAAAGGGAGTATTATTAATACTAAGGAGTATGTACTAATCACTCTCGTTACGCCTGGTATTTCAGAATCGTAAGAATGGGAGGAAATTTTCAGACATCACAATCGTGAAAAAGTGATGCACAGTGACAACAAAATATTTTTTATTTATTGTTTATATCATATCACATCGATTTATTTTATTTTGAATATTTATATCGAATTTGTGGTGCAGTGGTCAATGTAGTTGAGTCGCGTTGCGGATATCACGGGTTCAAGTCCCAGTGTGAACAGCATTATTGCGAAGCATACGGCTTCTTAATCCAACATCCCAACAGTATCATTCAGTTGCCACAACTATTTATTTCGCAGAAAATTTAATGATTTAAGTGAAATTCTAAGTCAAAAGAAAAGTCGAAAGATTATCGATTTCACTATATTAAAAAAATATCACAGACATCAATGTCTTTGAAAACAAATTCGATCGATTGAATCATCAATATGTTGTGTGCATCATAATAACCTGCAATTTATTGAATACAAATGATTTCTTAATTACTATGGTATAAAACAACTCGCTCTTCTTTGTTTCCAGCAAGTAGCGTGTAAAATCAAATAAAATATGTAGGAATTTACCCGAAGGTTGTTTGAGAAACACGATGTTGCACTGGAATGAGATTAATTATACACATCACACACTTTGCTAATACTCGCAGAGTATGTCTGATAATAGTCAAATCAGTATTAATTGATTGCAACGAAACAAACTTTTTGTTACAGAAAGTTGCATTTTAAAAATAAATAAAAGTAAATATTGGAAATCAAACTGAAATAAATGATTTGTAAATGACTGAATTTATTTTTGATGCTCTTAACCCTTTGAGTAGAGAGTTATTTTTTACTTATTTTACTTATTTTGCCATTGAATACACACAACAATATAAAAAAAAACAGTTATTTTTGGATACGTATAAGTCTGAGAAGAATTTTATTACCATTTCAAGAAAATATTAATTTTTTGAAATATAAAACGCATAGTAAAAAGTATAAATTAATCAAATTCATTATTACTTTAAAATAATTTTCTAGAAGCTATTGTTCCGAGTTTGGGCCAAGACCTTCTTTTGCTTTCATCTGTCGACAAGTGACATTCTACTGAAGATGAGGGAATCAAAAAAAAATGGAAATTTACGCTCAATATTATATGGCTACCGATTTGTTTACAAATATTAAGTTTTTTTTTTTTTTAAATTGCAACAAATAATAAAAATCACGTGACTGTCTAAAATCATAGATGTATATATTAGCTATACATATGTGAAGAATAATAATGGTATTTCAACAAAAAAAAAACACGAGAATTGCAATACATATTGGACAACAAAACATTTGGACTCCTTCATGGATTAACACTAGGTGCTGAAATCACGTTAAAATTAAAATGGAATAAGTCAGATTAGGTTTCAGAAGACCAATTGCGTCAAAGTCTAAATATATTAAATTAAACAAAATACTGCAAGAGTTGATTTGCCTTTGGATGAAATTATTTCTAATTTAGAATATTTAATATTGAAATTTAATTGTGAATAATTTATATTTTACTTGTATGTATGTTTGTTATTTTTTTTCATTTAAAATATAATATTATGTAAAAAAATGTTTTCTCAATTCTAATTTGTTTTAATCTCAATCGCTTTTGGTTCCAGCGCTTTTGTCTGGAGACCGTAGAATCTATGATACGTTAAAGAACACAAGTTGTCTGTGAATGGCATTATGACAATGTGCTCAAACCACGTGATAATCTAAATTAATTAAAACGTTCGCTGATTGTTTTTTTTCTATTTTCTTAGATGCTTGTGTAATTTTAAGTTGGAAAGTGTTGCGCAACATTATTAAAGCTAAGTAAACTGTTAAAGCGACCTTTGCTAGAACAAAAGGAAATAAATTAAGAAAAACAAATGCTTGTCTGAACGAATACATGAGTGTGACGAGACATATATGTATCCATGTATAATACATGTCAGGATTAATGACCCTCAGTGATCTCACCGCATAATAATAAAGGTAGATAACTAAGTAATTAAACGAAAAACCAGGGATGGTGTTTTAATGCACCGTGACGTGTTTCAGCTGATAGTAAAAAAGCACAATATAATAATAATTCAAAGCGCACAAAGAATGATTCAGAAAAATGCATTCTGGAATTAGTTTCATTTGTCACATCACAAAGAAAGCAAATAAAATGATACCGTGCGGTAATTTCCTAATGAAAACGAAATTTGCGTCACACCGCGAACGGAATTGATCCAACTATGCTGTAAGTATGTGTGTAGAGTCTGGGGTTTTGGGGTCGTCGAGCCGGCGGACTGCACCCAGGAGAACGCGATTTATGGTCACAGCATGCGATCTGAAGCGGAGCAAGGTCGTTGCCGCTTTTGTATAGAAACGCGGTAGGGTGACCGAACTTTGTTACTCGAAAAAGAAAAATAACAATATGTAATTGGAAAGAGTGGTTAGGTGAGGCCAGCTCGCGTTAATTTTGTAATGAATCAATTTATACAGTTTATCTGATATATTTCAAGGAGGCTTAACATAATTAAGCTGACGAAAACACTTAATATCCTAAATATGATGTATATTCATATTTTGCTATTGTTACTAAAATTAAAGCTAAACACATATACGAAAAGACAATGATGTTGATATTTAGAAGATTTTTTTAGAAAGTCACTTTAAATTAATGACTTTTTAAACTAGTAAAAAAACAATAATCCTTTGTACTTCATTCCACTTTATTTAATGATGCTCGTAATGAGCGAAACCGGTCCTGACATATTAAATAAAGTGGAATGAAGTACAAAGGATTATTGTTTTTTTTACTAATATAATGCCTTTCCACCAAGTATTGACAGTGAACACCCTAAAAGTGACTTTTTACACTCTCCTGTAAATTTGCAGCATGGACAGTTAAGAATATTAATATTACGGTATATCCTAGTCTATATAAATTATAAGCTCGATTTTGAAGAAGATAAATACATATAAAGATTTTAAAGAAATTCATTAGGATAATGGAATTCGTAGATGAATTTACTCACTTTATTCACCGACCAGTGAACTTTGACAAAAATAAAACAATCTAAAAACTCGTCGAAGTCTACGTTCAAATTCGTATGCGATGCAAAAGATATCATAATTCAAAAAGATTCTTTCACGTCTAGACTAAGAATTCACATTGTAAACTCAATAATTTTTTTACACGATTTTGAAATAACACGGTCCACTAAAATAATATAAAAATTGAATACTACATTTCTACACGAATTATTTGTTCCAACGCGACTCCCAGAAACAAAAAAAAACAGAAGCAGATAACGAATTTTATGACAAGTAATTAACAAAAGTCTTCATTAGATCCTAAAACATTAGACGTGTCAGAAATGTCTAGCGATGAAAGCTCTCATAAAAGTTTCTGTATATAAATAATCAAGTAGCGATGAACAGTATTATTTTTTCTTAATTAAAATAAATATGTATTATAAATAATATTTTTTGTACGTAATTTACTTATTGGGTTGTCATGATAACTTATTTTTACATGATTTTCAAAACGGCAATGTGTTTTTTTTTTAATTAACACGTTTTTAAATTCAGGAAACAAACTAAAATTTGACAATTGTAGTTTTAATAAGTTTTAGTATTCTTAGAAAGTTACTTTGCAAACGAATTTGTATAAAAGTAGGCAAAAAATCTTTTGCGTACAATTATATACATAAAATGATATCTTTGCCTACCCACGGCTTGTACAGACAAAATTACTCCAAAATGTCTACCTTTTAAACGTCTTTATCAAAAATACATCGCATACAATAAAAGTTCGTCTTTGCCATGTCGACTTTCATATGCTAGTGTTAGATAAATTTTCCGTGTGGGAGGGAGAAAGCACTTACTTTATTTATTTAAAATTCACGTACAAACGTACTGGATAAACTTTATTGCATTTTCAATGCGCAAACAAAAACATTTAGACACTCGGTGAGAGCTTTATCTATACTAGAAATAGTAATAAAAAAAAACAACTCAAGTTTCGGAACGACGGATTGCTAGCCCACTTCGTTTTTCTATCCTAGGATAATACGATATTTTAATTTCGGATCGATCCTGAAGCTGAGCTGTAAATGCTGTTCCTCTTTTGATCCTGCACGGTTTAGAGTCACGGGTTCGAAACCCCGAATAAAAACTATCATACATTGATTTTTCAGCAGATGAATATCCAATATCCTAAGTATGTTAATATTTTATAACTTTCCATCCATCAGCTGTACGGTCCTGAAAATTTAACGCTCAGAGACCTACTATTATAAGTAGGGAGTTTTAATATTTAAATATAAAATACTGTGTATAATTTTATTATATTCGAATAATTAAATGTTTGTCAGACTTATTAATTGCCGACATGAACAAGTTTCCAGCACGTATCTTAATTAATCTTAGCGAGTAAGTATAGATAAAAAAAATATTTAGAAAGTATTATCAATAAATATGGACCAGAATAATATTTTTTACTAACCCTGTGGTTTAATATACTTTTTTACATATATTTTTTTGTACTAATACAACATATTTAAATAGAGACCAGGACCGGTTTTATTTTTTTAATATTTTGCCTTCCCAACAAAGAATTGACAGTTTACACCAGAGGTGGGGAACCTTTTCTTCTCTAAAGGCCGCATTCATTTTTCTGATTCGACATAAGGCCGCAGTAAACATAGGACGGGATTGATTAATATTCAATCCCTTACCCAATTTTCCCCCAAATATCTCCAAACCTCGTTTTTTGTTTAAGCTCACCGAAGAATTTGAAATCTTCAATTCGCTATACTTTTTTCCCAGATAAGGCCGCACCGGAGTGGTTAAAAGGCCGCAGGTTCCCCATCTCTGGTTTACACTGTTTAAGTGATTAAAATACATTAAAAATATAATTATGAACGAGGTATATTCGAATATCCGAATATCAAACGCACTCAAGACGTTATTCAATATTCGAAACATATGAATAAATCCCAGCTGCGATTTGATCCATTGTCACTCCATCGGCAAAAAAACACCTTTATTAAATCTTCAAGTGATTGACCCTTGACACAATGAAAAAATATGTATTGTTTCAGAGTAGTCAATTAACCCGATCGAAGCCGATCAACATGTTCACGGGACCATCCCAAACCGAAGAGCAATATGATGGCCAGTTCAATAAACTCACATCGCTTAAATAATAATTATGGCGATTGTTATTCAAAATGGTGAACTTTGTCAAACTATGTATGATAAATGTATACGCTTCGGTTAGCGGCTATGGCGTATCATGTCAGCCGGGTTCACAACTTGGCTGAAATTTCAGAGTGGGCGGTTGACGACTTGGTGCAAATGACACATACATACAATAAATAGTGCCCGTCTTTGATTTCTCAATACAAAACCCGTGTGTATCATAGGGCATTCAACCAATATTACAATCCATTTAAGTATACAGTGGAACCTCTCATAACGAGTAATTCACATAACGAGCAAAACAGATTGTGAAAAAATGCTCCCTTAACGAGCGATATTTCGCATAACGAGTGACGCAGAGTTTTGAAAAGATCACTTTCACATCGTTGCTTGGCTCAAGATGATTGACAAGGCGTGGGATGGGATTACCAAGAGAACCCTCACTTCAGGTTGGAAGAAGCTTTGCCAAGGAGCGTTGTCGAATGTGATTTTGAGGGGTTTGCAACAGTACATGTGGAGTCTACAGTCAGTGAGATTGCATCTTTGGCCAATATCATGGGACTGGAAGTGGATAACAACGACATTGATGAGCTTATGAAAAAGAGTACAGTCAAGAGCTGACCACCGAAAAGCTTATGGAGTTGCATTATTTTTCACAGCAATAAGTTATGGAGGAGGAGAAAGTAGCAAAGAAACAATCTTCTGACGATTGCGAATAGAATAGCTGAAAGCATATGAAACTGTTGCATCGTACATTAAGAAGCATCAACTAGTCGATTTTTTACCGTTTTTTTGTTTCTAAATCGAAATCGCATTCCAGGTTGTTACGCTCCATAACAATTTATACTTAAGTATGTAATTTTACACGTTAAAAATATAAGAAAATGATTTTTTTTTTGGCATGAAGCGCATTATTGTATATTACATTGTTTTATATGGGAAAAATTGTTTCGCATAACAAGTGTTTCACATAACGAGTAAGACTCTGGAACGAATTAAACTCGTTATGAGAGGTTCCACTGTACATGGGTATCAAAATCACTTTGAAACTACTATGGAACACGTATAACACGAAAACACGTATCTTTTTAGGTAAAAGAAAAATAAAAAAAAATCAAGATACTGAAAAAAAAAGATATTACAAAACAAGCATTACACTGATTTAAAGCACTTAACATTTGAAATAACGTCATCAAATAAATAACACAAAAATATGGCTAGCGACACCTTTATTGCACGGTTTATTCTATTATGTTAGCTTTATCAAAAGAATATGGGTTATTTAGTAATCAGTTATTTGCGTCAACGCGAAGACCTTAATTAAACCTCTTATAGAGGTATCTCATCAGAAGTTTTTCTAACGAAAATTGCTCGTTACACAGTTGCAGGATAATATAGAAGTATAGGGCTAGGACAGAAAAAGTGGTTAACTAGTCGCTCTAACTACGCCACGTTCATTTTAGAATTGGAATATGAATATGGTTGGAAAGGAATTTTGAGACATCACAAACACTCATGTTTTTCAAAAGAAATCGATTGAAAAATGCTGTTCGTACTGGGATTCGAGCCCGTGAGATCCACCACGGAAGCCAACGACGTTGATCAGTATGGCACATTTTTTCATATTTCACATCATATTTTTTTACTGAGCAAATATTTGAATAAAAGTAAATATTTTAATAAAAAACGTGTTTTGCATGGAACTGTGATATGATTGTATTCAATTTTATACGAAATAAAAAAAATAAATACAAATAAAATTTGATCCTAGATGCAAAATATTTAATTCGAATAACTTATGAGAGGAAACGGGAACAAATAAAAGAAACGATGCAAGACCCGCTTAAGAATTAATTATTCTCGTCCGGACAAGAAGAAATTAATTAGGTAGTTGAGATCACTAATGAACCAAATAAATATTGTTAAAAATTAAATCTGCCAAACGTGCAGAAAGCATTATAATGAACGCGTCCGACGACATTAGCGGCAGTCAAAAGGTTACGGCGCGCAAAGTCACGGCAAAGGGCAAAACTAGCCTGCGCTCGAGACATTATAATATTTTTTTATTTTTGTTTTCCCCATCGCAAGAATGACAAATCGCTTTAGAACGACACCGCAAACAGTCCCAGACAATGAAAAAGACTCATATAGAGAGAATCATAGAGTAAAAACAAACAAATCAGATACGGTTGTTCAACCTTTTAGCTACGTGGTTCTACAGTGTAGAATCTACACACTTGGCCAATGATATCAACGAATCGAATTGGTCAGTTCAAACAAAGATTTATTTTATATTCAACCTACCGTATATTTTATATGTTGTGAATTTTATAGCACTGCACAAGGAAAATACTAAGTCAAAATTTCTAAGGACCAATATTTAAAGGTGTTTCTAATGCTCTCGAGCAGTGGCGGATTTCCCTATAAGCAAATGAGGCTCGCGCTTGGGACCTCAATAATAATTATATAGACCATAAGTTCCCAACCATTTTCGTGTGGCGACCCCTTTTTATAAAAACCATGTGACTAGCGACCCCCCCCGAGGAATTTGAAATCCTCGATTTACTTTTTGCCCGGATTGTCTCCGAAGCTCCTTTTTTTTTTTTAGCTCACCGAGGAATTTGAAATCTTCGATTTGCTATATCTCCAAAATCTAAAAACGTTGGCGACCCCCCAGGAAACCCTTCGCGACCCCCAGGTTGCGAACCCGTGATATGGACCATATATTTTTTGTTCAAATATTAATATATTTTTATTATTTTACATGAAATTTTCTGACGTTTTTATGTTATCTGAAAAACAGGGCCTCCAATTTTTATTGCGCCTGTTGCCTCTCTTGTGCTTAATCCGCGACTGCTTTCGAGCGTTTGTCCAATACGGTGGCACTGGTCACGGGTTCGAAGCCGAATCATGCATCGATTTTTTAAAACTATTAACGGATCTGTTTTTTTAAGATTTCGACTGAAGGTGCTTAGTGGAATTTCAATGTTAAATTTGAATCGTTCAAATTATGTACATTCACACAAGTTTTGTAACTAACGATCCGGGTTTCGCCTCTTCATCTTCAGGCGTTCAAGTGCACGGATGAACTTGAACTGACGTTTAGTAAATAAATATATCGAGTTTATAAAAGCATTGCTGGCGAAATGGATTACGCCCATGGGAATGACTACAGATTTGAATTACATACTCAAATCTGTACGCATTGCCACTCTGCCATGGACCCAAGCGTTTTTTACTGTGCCATTTTTTAAATATCGCAAATTACATTTTGACGTAATCAAAAGTATTATTGAATGTGGGTTTTTTGTTGCTAGCAATACTGGTCCACTGTGTAGGCAGCATGTAAATTAATGGAATAATAACAAAATGTACTTTTTTAAGCATACTTACTATTTCAATTTATTTGTCCATTGTTGTCGCGTATGACGGAATGAAAGTAGTTTGCCAATTAATTTTATTAATTGAGTAGTGGAGTGTAGATCATTAACTATACGATATTACAGGGTAGATAATATATTGTAGTTTAAATTATATCCAAGATAGTTTTCTAAGCCGTACAATATCAGAATGCTCTTTTTTAAAACATTAATATGATATCAAATATCGATCACTTAAAGTTAAAATATTGTATCACTATAAATAATAATATTGAAAAAACTCAGTTTAAAAGTTTGCAATCTCATTTATCGCAAAATACGTTTTTGTATCACGACGGCAGAGAAAAAAATGTAGTATAAAATAACTTAGATCAGGGTTTCTCAACGGTGGGCCATGTGGCCCCCCAGGGGGCCACAGAGATTTATTTTTGTTTTGGGGAGCCACAACACAGTTTAGGGGGCCACGAGTATAGATAAAACGATACAGGGAAGAGCATAATGGCGGACGTCACGCAGCTATTTTTTGTAAATCAGTAAATGAAATAAATTATTGGCATTCAAGATTCGAAAATCTCGGAAGGGCTATAAAAAAGGTGGGTTTTTGAAGTTATAATTTTCATGGGGAGACAGAACAATGGTATGGGGGCCACAGAAAAATTAAGACACTCAAAAGGAGCCACGCTCCCAAAAAGGTTGAGAAGCACTGACTTAGATTATTCCACGTATTGTGCTACAAGGAGGCATCCTTAGATAATCTTACATTCACAAATGTAAATGATTGGCAAACTCTGAAAAATTGTTACTTCAAAAATTGTAATTTTTCAGAGTTTGCCAACTTTTAAGAGGGACTGGACGTACATTGCTTTCATCGATAGAAATATGTTAGGATCTATTTATATCTATGAAATTTTATAATTTATCGTGGGTTCGGGCCGCAAAGAAAAAAATGATTAAAGTACGCTCAATCCTTTTTTTATAGAAAAATATGTATGTTTCATGTAAAACAGCCTTAAAAACGTGTAAAAAAGATTAAGTGAATTTAGATAAATGAGTAATAGGTTCCATTTTATTATTTTGACCGTGTTATTTAGAAAATAAATAAGCCATGCAAAAAAAGATCATGAATACTTGCCTATTAAAAATCATTTCATTGTGAAATATTTATGTTTCATTTATATGCAATTCATAAGTTAATGCGTTCATGGTCTTTGTTAATTTTTAACTATTTTTTTTAATTTGACATAATATTTGTAAGACTGTTTCTATGAACCGATTTATTCTCCTTCATCGAAGAAAAAGCTTGCTTACATTTGTTTAATAAATGTTTTACGTGAAAAAAGTATGTTTGAGAAAGAGATTTAAGGGCCGCTACAAAATTCAAAAAGGGCCGCGTTTGTGCATCACTGATCTACGACAACTTCAGTACACATAGTAGAACATTTTTAGCCATTTAGTTTACGGTAAATTGCATATTGTTACATATTATAAGTGTATTAAGTAACAGTCGTTTGCTTATTTTAAGTATTGCACAGGGCTGTGGAGTCGGGAGTCGGAGTCGCGGTATTGTGGCCGGAGTCGGAGTCGTGAAAAATGAGGGGCTCGATTTTTTTTTGAAAAATATATTTAATGATGTGCATTTAAACAAAATAGTCAAAAGTGTTAACATTTCATGCTTGGCTGACTAAAGATGATCTGAAGTTAAAATGAAATTATTGAAAAATTTCCTCGGAGTCTGAGTCGTTAATTATTTTAAAGCTGGAGTCGGAGTAGTCTTTTTTTCACGCGACTCCACAGCCCTGGTATTGCATACAGATTGATAAAAAATCACTCCTTCCCCAGAACACCGAGAATTGCTTTGAAATTAAGGGATCCCCTTGTTAGTGCAGCCCACCACCGTGTACAAATATAGTGATTGCTCTTTTGAGTGGATCGTGTTATTTAACAATCGTGTAAAAAAAGAATTCAGTGTACTCCAAATGGAAGAATAGAGAAAAAAACGTTTTGTCTATGATTATCTCGAGTGACGGTACAAAGAATATAATTACGCTGTGTTGAAACCGCGCATCTAGTAAACACGTTTCGCCAAGGTCACATTTGTATATGTTATGAAATGGTCGATACTTTTGATTAAATGTTTACGTATTGTATTATGACAGTAGACATTGCGGTATAATACTTAATGGCAATTTAAAGGTTGCCTATCTTGATAAACTATTCATTGAACATTAGAAAGATTTAATTTGTTTATGACTGTAGCTTATAGAAGTGATTTTGGTTTTTAGTGCTGTGATGAAAAAAATAAAAAAATGAAAAGAGTACTTGGAAATATTGCTTGGTATTGTTTAATTATTTGAAATAAATACTTTGACAGATTCTGAAGTAATTTTAGTTTAGTTGACAATGATTAATTTCAAACTTTCCTAGAACAAAGAATGAAATAACTATTTTACTTTTATTTTATGGACTCAATATGTTGGAATTTTTTAAACTGACAGTTGAAAAATAAAAAATTCTAAATAACCCATAAGTACCTATATTGAATGAATGAAGTGATAGACAATTTAGCAATACCTGGGTCTACGACCTACTTCAAGACAGATCGGTAATAGATTGGAAATGTCAAATTTGCTGTTCCAAACATACAAAACAACATTTGTAATTAACCAATGAAGATATACGAAAAAAATAAAGTACGTATTATGAAGGTAGCACATATACGAAGACACTTTCTGCAAGAGACAGTTGTAAAAGTTTTCTCGAAAATATCGGAAAATGTATTGAAAAAGACGAAAATATATACGATATTATTTAATATTCTATAGAGGTTCTCACCTTACGAGGTGTGCAGAGACTAGAAGGCGACCAGTATTTCCATAAACGAGCGAATCCTTTGTCTTTATGAAATCTTTCGTCACGACAAAAAATCACAATATGCACGATATAGCACTATTGAAACTGGTTGAAAACAACATTAGATGTCAGACAGGGCAAAAAGCAACTGCGCCAGTAAACACTTTCCACTTATCGGTAAATGATATACGAAAAAAGCTAGTTATAACATCGATATTCCGTCATACATATACAGAAAAAGATTGCTTACAAAATATGGCAAATGAAATTACTTTTACAAAAGCAACAAAACCATTGACAGCAACCGAGTCGAGCAGACACTGGTTGAAAACTGACTTCGCTTTGTTTACATCAGCTGTGCCATGGCGCATGCTCGTTCTAACTGGATTTTAAATGAATCTTATTGGTTGCCAGATAGACACATGACCAGTTTGACAAAGTTGAAGTTTGCTATTTCAAGCAAATATTCTCGACAATATTGATCTTACCTGCAAAACTATTATATTACAAATATAAAAACGAGAAAATAAACAGAAATGCATATGGTGAATTTCATTAAATGTACCAAAAACCATTCACAAGTTATGAAATCCGCATGATAAATAACATCAAGTATAATATTATAAAGAGTAGTAATAGCTCTATGATTAATAAAACTATAATGATAAATGTATACGATAAACCTGTTTATAAGCGTTATTTACTACTATAAACAAAATACAACACAACTAAAAAAATACAACTCAAATAGTTTATAATTTATCACTGTATAACACGAAAGCAATAACTTGTATCCAATATTTATTATTTACTAAGATAGATCGGACTATTTTTAAACCTTTTTGCAGTCCAATTCTTGTAAATATTGACGTCATTGAATATTTACACCATATATAAAAATAAAAACACTACACAAAAGATTTTATCGAATTTGGCTGACAGTTTTTGTTGTTATCGAGTGATTGGCTTTTAAACGGTTGCAATTGTTTCAGTACAAATAAACAAGTTGAATAAATGAAAAAAAAAACACATTTGCAGTAATGTAAAATTAATTTCGATTTCCATATTCACTTAATGGTTTGTAATACTGTCGTACTTTCATCCATCTATTCAACGCATTTCCAAGCTTTTTATTAACTTTCAGCTGTTTGAAACTGATTAATACTAGTGAAGAGTGTATCCTAAAAATAATCAGTCTCAATTTGTAAAGGTATGTCATTCTAACAGATAGAAACTGTCATCAAAGTAAAAAAACTTCACCAATCCAATGTGAAATAGTATTCTTTTAATTTCATGGGAATTGTTCTTTAAACCTAAAAACGTACACTATTTTGCATTGAAATAATCACATTCTGAGATGGTTACGTTTAATTTTTTTTTATTTATTGGTATGAAAAAATGAAAGCTTTTTAATGCCTCCAAATAAAATTGCTTCAGGTAAATAATGAAATAATTTATGACGCTTTGTATTTTTAAATACAATATAATACATATTTTTGATCGACTATCGCCATCTATATAATAACAGTTAAAACAACTTTTATTATCAGCTGATATTTTGTCTACGTGACTGATGTTTTGACGTTTTGACATAGTAAATAACTTTATCAATTATTAACATTACGACTATGTTGCGTAGTGAACAATTTATTTGTTATCTAGTGATACATACAATCAACCGGTGGCAAAGTAGGAGTTTCTTGTTTTGAGGTTACGACGATCGCTAAGGACTTGGTTTTTTGTATTTAATCAATTAGGCAGTTAAAACTATTTTAATTAATCCTATACCAACGAAATAATCATGGCATTGACACCAGGAAGTCGGTTGATCAATATCAGCCGCTTGGCTAGCAGGTACTTCGTACGTTTTCATCATTGTGATACCAAGATGCCGTTCTCGCCGGACTTTTTCCTGAGACAGGTAATTTTCGTTTTTTAATAAAATTAGTACAATATTTTCATACTTAAAGTATACACCTAAGGTCTCTCTAATTATTAAATATGAAGATCTGAACTAATTATTTTGATAATTGAAAACAACTCATAAAATAACATCAAGTAAACACAGTCAAAGGTATATTTTTTTAATAAATTAATCTAAATTCAACAAGATATTTAAATTATTTTTTTATTTATATTTCTTGTATAATACGTTTTCATCCATTTCATTGATAAAAAGATAAAAATGTAATTTTAATACCTATTTATTATAGTTTAATTAGGATATGACATCAGGAGGTCATCTTTAAAATATTATAATCAGAGCTTCGAACCGCTATTTTTTTCATTCTGGTTCAAGTAAAAAAATATATATCGGTTCAGTTCCGGTTTTCGTTCCGGAAAAAATAACTGTTTTAGCAGTTTTCCGTTTTCGGTTCAGCTCGAATCCAAAAGCCCAGGAATTTACCGAATTGCCCAAAATATCTCCGTGACTCGTTTTTTTTTTTAGCTCATCGAGTAATTTGAAAATCTCAAAACCCTATCTGATTTACCCAAAATATCTCCATGACTCGTTTTTTTTTTAGCTCACCGGGGAATTTGAAAATTTATCATTTCTGTAATTGAATTATATAATATTACAATGTTACAAATATCTACTTTAGGCATCAAAGTAAGTTTAAGTTACAGACGGAGAAGGGAGAACGGAGCTCAAAAATGAAACAAATATTTTTACATTACAATTACAAAACGATTCCAAATACTTTTTTGCACTCATTTGGTGCACTAAAATGTTGGTGTGTTTACTGTGCCTATTTGTGCAAACAAATTGTGCATTAATTTTATTATTATTGTTTCCAAAACAATTCAGTATGGCTAAAATTGTCTCATATAAATTTATATTATTGAGGGTACCGCCAGCTTAAAAAGAAACAATATAATATTGCACCAACCTTCAAAATAAATTAATATACAATTGATCATTGAAACACTTTTTGTTATATCGTTTTCAATGAAATGTGTATTTATTATAATGATTGTATCATAAAGCTCCATTGTCATAGCCCAAATTAAAGTAATTGAAATTATTGCAATGATTATAATTGTTTTTTTCAGTTGTTTTCAGTTCCCAGCAGCACTTACACCTACTTACTGGCTGATACGAAACAAATGGAAGCCATATTGATTGATCCTGTTCTTGAGGAAGCCAATCGTGATGCAAAACTTTTGGAGGAACTTGGCTTGAGACTTAAATATGCAAGTATGTCTTGGTAAAACTAAACACTTCATGTTTGTCCATCGCTTTACGTTAATTTAAATGATTAAAATGTAGACAGATAAAATATATTTAATATAGATATGAATTTTCACGATTCAAACATTTCTTGCACACAGCACCACTTTCTATATCAAGTCAGTTGATTGAACAGAAACAACTTTGCTATTTATATCACCTGCTCATATTAATATATATATTTAATGTATTGATAACTTTATGCTACAATATATATATATAATATATTATTCATCGCTTCTAAATATGACACACTTACTTAGTTTTTTTGAGATTCAGTATCCAATTATACTGTAACAAATATCGAAACTGAGTAGTTTTTGTCGATGTTTTCCTATGAAATATTGTCTTCAGTGACATCAGAGAGAAACATTTCATAATTTTCTTTTGAATTTTTCTTTTGAAAAGCTGACACACTTCCTGTCATTTTTTATTTATGAGAATAACATTTTTTGCAGCGATTGTATGATATCATTGAGTATGGAATATGATATATAATATTTAAAAAAAATAGTTTCTTGTAGTAAAGTTGTTGTATTCAAGAGATTATTTCGAAGTGATATTTATCAGAGATAGTCAGCCTTGATCCCTATATATTATACAGGCTAATAGATATTGATTTTCTCTTTGTTTTTATTTCTTCACAAAAAAATATATATATTCAAGATATGTATAATAGTTTTTTAGTCTTAAAAAAATTACTGTTCTTTTAGTAAACACTCACATGCACGCTGATCACATAACTGGAAGTGGAGTGTTGAAAAAGATTTTGCCTGGAACTACTAGTATTATTTCTAAAGCAAGCGGAGCAAAAGCAGATGAGTATGTCGTAGACGACGACATTATACAGTTTGGCAGGCATGAACTTACAGTAGCATCAACACCGGGACATACAAATGGTTGTGTGACTTATATTCTACATGAACAGGTAAATAAGTGAACAATGGTTCCATTATAGTAAAAAAAATCTCAAAAGTGGGACAAATTTCTCGAATCCATCCTTACTGTGATATGAAAGATTTTTAAAAATATTATTGATATCATGCTAATTAAAAAATGCTATTTTGATGTGATTAGCATTTATGAATATTTACTGACTCAAAACTGGTAAATCTAATAAACTTTGTAATCGTTTACCGATTACATTACACCAGTGGTTTCCAACCTATTTTTCACTGCGCCTCTCTTTGAAGAAAAAAATATCTTCGCGCCTCCCCATACTTTATTTCATATAGTAATAAAGACACGCTTTAAAGGGTAAATAAATATTTTGGACTGTTCGCGCCTCCCTTTGAAATAGTCCATGCCTCGCCAGGGAGGCGTACCGCCCAGGTTGGAAATCACTGCATTACACTATCGTTTGTCAATAAAATAAATTAAATTCCTATTCAAAGTTTGAGTTAATTTTTTTCGTAAACATAAATGAATTAAATGTTACATTCAAATCCTATGACGTTTATTTAACGATCCTTTCTTATCAATGCATTACCTTTTTCTGTGTATAAAGCTTAATTTTATTTTCTCTCATTCATTTCAAGTGGTCTTATTTAGAATATAAAATCGGGGCTCAGGGTGACAAGGGCAAAACCACAAACATTTATTTATTTACTGTCTATTTTATCACTTTTAGGGTGTTCACTGTCAATACTTGGTGGAAAGGCATTATATTAGTAAAAACACAATATTCCTTTGTACTTCATTCCACTTTATTTAATATGTCAAGACCGGTTTCGCTCATTACATCTCAACTCAGTTGACGATGCTCGTAATGAGCGAAACCGGTCCTGACATATTAAATAAAGTGGAATGAAGTACAAAGGAATATTGTGTTTTTACTGTCTATTTTATCATCTACTTATTTATTATTTTATTCAGTATTTTAATATGAAGGTACTGTATTTTTTCAAAACAGCATTATTATAAATGCAAACCTTTGATATTCTCTGAACTGTATTTTTTTGCCGTTAATACAATATATCTTAAATAAATAAATCGCCTATGTGGTTGAGTGGTCAACGTCGTTGGTTTCGGTACAGATGTGTCAGTTGAAATCCCAGTATGGACAGTTTTATAAATTGATTTTTAACATGTTGTTCGAAGGCATGGATGTTTGCGATGTATTGAATTCTTCCCTTTCAACCGTTTTATTCTAAAAATGGGGTGTAGCGAGAGCGATTAGCTAACCACTAGTCCTGTCTTAGCCTTATCTTTCTGTTTCTACTATCTAAAGAAACAAAAAGACGTTGAGCAGTTAGTATCAAGCAGTTCTCGTAGAAACACTACTCCGTTGAGATAAACTCCAATAGATGCTTGGACATAAAAAAAACACCGATTATGCGTTTTTCTTATAAACATTATTTTGTAGTTTTGCCCTTCTACCCTAAGCCTATTATATTATATCACAACTTCCAAAATAAATGCTGGTAATAAATGTCAGTAACATATGATTTCGTCTTTAATATATTTTTATAATTAAATATAATGTATTATTATAAAACAAAACATTACAAGTAGCATATTAAATAATAAAACTCCAATCAACAATAAAAACTAGTTGAAATTATTGAAATATAATTATGTTATGAATTTATGCCAGTGTATCATATGTCTATTTATGTATGCTACTAGCTGGTGTAGACAATTAAGTGACAATATAATTCAAATATTGTTTGATTTATATAGTCAAAAAATAAAATGTGTGTGCATCCCTGACAAGTAATGTGGGTATTGAAAGATAGATTTTTGAACTTTTTTTATTAATTTTAGGGAATCGCATTTACCGGAGATACACTTTTAATCCGCGGCTGCGGGAGAACAGATTTCCAAGAAGGCAACGCCAGAACCCTCTATCAATCAGTGTACGAAAAAATATTCACTCTTCCCGAGAACTACGTCATTTATCCCGCTCACGATTATAAAGGTTTTACAGCGACATCTGTAGCCGAAGAGAAACAACATAATCCAAGGTTGTCAAAAAGCGTTGAGGAGTTCGTAAAAATAATGGACAACTTGAATCTGCCTTACCCAAAAATGATCGGTAAGTTTTTTTTATTGCTTTAATTACGAAACACAAATTATGTTATATTGATACGTATACGCTTGTATTAAATGATCTATATATACCGTTACTTTTCTTTCAAATATTAAGTTACAAATTAACCATTCGCTACAATTTTTGATATATTTTTTAAGTGACACCACATTGTTCATATTATATAACTGTTTTTGGCGGGCTTTAATTTAAATATCTTAACTTTTTGATTAATGATTTCAACAATAATCAGGTGATAAATATTATTTTTTATTTATATTTTTAGCGCTCTGAATGTTTCTACAATGTTTCTTATACAAGTAAATACTTCACTTTTAAGGTGTTCACTGTCAATACTTGGTGGAATGACATTATAATTAAAATAATAAAAGATTTTTAGTACTTTTTCCACATAAAATTTATTTGATCAGGACCGGTTTCGCTCATCGCGAGCATTATCAACTGATAAGAAAAATATATAAACAGTGCTATTAATACAAGTTAAATCAACCTGTATAAATAGCACTGTTTATATATTTTTCTTATCAGTTGATAATGCTCGCGATGAGCGAAACCGGTCCTGATCAAATAAATTTTATGTGGGAAAAGTACTAAAAATCTTTTATTATTTTTATTAAAATTAATACTTGTTTAGGGTGCATTCATCAGGAACGAATAAATATAAATAATATATAGACTGGGGGAAAAATTATATTTATGAATCTTTGCTGGATATTGTGTAACATATTTAAAAAATATATATTTATCAAAATATATAAAATCGAACTCGTGTTTTTTCGTTTCAGACAAAGCTGTACCAGCCAACAAAGTGTGTGGACTTTTTGAAGTAAAGTGATATTGAAAATAAATAGTTAAATATGTAATTCAAGTCAATAATATTGTACTTATAAAATTTGTATTTTTTAGTTACTTTATGTTAATCGGTGTGTGTTCTTTTATACCTAGAAATAATTTGTGAAATACGTAGTAAGTAATTAAGAAATTCAAGTATTACTGGCGCCTATAAAACAATTCGCCAATAAACGTATACGTTTATTATTGCGCAGTACGTGTTGACGGTTGCTAAGAAACCGCCATCGATCTATTTCACCATGGTGTCCTACTACTTCTACAGAATACAAATTTTTGATATTAATTTTACAAGCTTTTCAGCGCAGATGCGACACATTTAAGGCTTTGTCAGAATGATAACTTGTATATTTTATAATTTTCGATTGTTAATAAATGATTTGAAATATTAATATTGCGTCGTTTTTTTTACTTTTTTGGAATAGCGAATCAATTCTGTCGTTTATATTTTTCATGCGAAGCGCGATTTACGCATGCGTCCTGTAGGATAGATGTCGCCTGTCGGCCCTCTCGCTTGTATCGAAGACACCTCCCATACTGTCTAGTGCCACGGCCGCCAGTGCAGTGAAATAATCCAAAGAGTGACAGTGTTCGTGTGAAATTGGGCTGGTAAAACCCACATAATGTCGAGGTTTCTTACAATGATGTGTGCTTATCTGCTGTTCTGTGGGATTTTCGCAATCGGCCAGGTAGGTGCGGCATTCTTTTCATTTAAAATTGCCGCTCGTAATGCGCGCCGAGGGAAGATCGATTCTGACACTTTACATTAGCGGCGATGCCCCTTGCATGTTTCCTCCAAGGCTGTCCCCTCATCGATTTTCTGTTGTCTTTTATAAAACACAACGTTTAAGTTTTACCGACGGTCTTGATTTACAAATTATTGCCATGTAATTTAAATTCAAACTGCCGCGCAATTGTTATTTAGCGCTCTTTAACACGACGCCTAATCTATTCGACAAAAACAGTACTCTGTTTGATATACAAATAAACAATCTTAATGTATTTGGCGATTTTCTTAACAATTTCAATGTTTCATTTAAGAGTTGACTGATAATCCGAATAAAGTTAAACAAATAAACAATTTCTGTAAATCAAATCATCCCATCTTAAAAAGAATAGAAAAATACAAGACGAGTAATTTTTGAAAGTTCGAAAAATATATTGATTTAATCGGATTTTTAATATATTTTTAAAAAGCTACGAGAAAATAATGAACAAATAGAAATTGCCCTTATTACATATTTCCCATTGGAATCTAATACGACAGTTGTCATGCCCTGTTCTATTTAAAAATTATAACAAAAAGATGACGTTATTTTTCGATGAAGTAATTTTTTAACCATCGTGTAAATTCAACATTTTAATAATGGAGTTGGTTAATTTATTTTTGTTTGCATTGTAGGTATATTGATTAACAGATTAATCAATAAATTCATAAAATATTTATCAATACCATTTTATAATTGGTATATAGGTATATTTTCAATACGTTCAAGAAATATTTTTTGTCGGAAAACGGCTAAAGAAATTGATACCTAAATATTTTATCTATTGTAGGTGTGTGCTTTATATTGGTTATTTTTTTGAGAAAATATATTTTTAATATAACCATATTATGTATGTTAAATTATAAGATAAAACACATTAAATGAAGAAATCCGATTAAAATTTAGAATTGCTTATAACTCGGTATCTTTATTTGTTACTTCCATAATATTGTATTCTTACAAATAAATAAAAAATGACTTCGAGGCACGATACAATGCTTTATGAAGTATAAACAATAGTTGAGTTAACAACATGTGATAAAAAATCTACATTGTAGGTGGAATAATTTTCATAACTTCTCTATCTAATTAATATCAAGCATGCGGTATCTCACTTCTCTACGAAGTTCGTATTACGAACACAGGCCCAGATAATAATTCCATTTTTGAAATATGAGTCTGTACATCATACAAAAAAATCGTGAACATATAATTTTATCGGTATTCAAATATATGTAACTCATTTTGCAGGCCGTACTCAACCAAGAAAACCAAAAAAAAAAAAAATGAACATGATCATATTACATATATTATGTACAAAGTAATTTAACAAGAAAATGTAAGATTTTCAAATTCGCCATTATTTATGAATATCGAATCTATCACAAGAATGAAAATAAGTCACCCGTGATAACTCGAAGAGAAAAATAAATAAATTAATGAGCCCATATTCAAAATTTAATATTTAGTTTAAAATGTCTTTTCTCCTTGAGTTGACCATTTATGAATTAAAATTTTGAACTAGTCAGATCATATTTAGTACTTTTTAATTACACATACAGAATATATTCGATACTACGTGTGCAATAAGGATACGGGTAGTGTTTAATAGTTACTTGATTTCATTAAATTAACAAGAAAACAGAAGAATTTCCAATTCGCCATTATTCATGAATGTAGAATATTTTCCTCGAGTTAATATATATTAAAACCTCCTTTTAACTCTTGGGCGTATATTGCAACTTAGACAAGATAATAATACTTACATATGTTTAAATATAATATATATGAGGAAATATTGCGTTTCCTTCGCCTTACTTTTCGCAGTAAATTCTCGAAATTCAAGTCGTTTTTATGACCGAAGACTATCGAATTTCGTTTATGTATGATTCACGATTGACAGTAGAGCTTCGTCGCATTTGAGAATATGTCTTTTTTCGAAAACGAGAAAATCAAACCTGAAAAATGACACACAATGGTCATATTTATTCATATTGTCATAACAAAATATGGAGTTGCATTATGTAAGTGTACAAGTAAGAAGCCTAACTGAACATCAGTGGAAGATGTAAGTAATATTAGGTACCGGTAACTAGAATTTATTACATATTCTAGAAAATATTGTTGTAAAAATATGTAGTGTGAAATAGTTTTCTTTTTAATATTGTTGAAAAAACATCATACAATTGAATGAAAAAGCTATATTCATAAAATAAAACACTCTTTTATACGAATTCCACTTTTATTTACTACGATAAGGTTCGGTTTCACTCATGACAATCATTTTCAACTGATACAAAAAAATGTACCGAATAGGAAAACTGAAAAGTATTTTTTTTTATAATAAATAATAGTTTAAACATTTTTATTTTGTTCCGCTATTTTAATAAAATTTCCCTTTTTTGTTAAACTTTTAAAACCGGTTTGAATCGAATTCTAGGATATATTGGAATCTGAAAACGAGTCATTTGTTGTATAAGTCAAATTAGGACAGACAAAAATCTACCCCACGGAACATTATAGGTCTGTTCTTCTGCGTACTTCTGATGGTTTGCAAACCGTCGGCAAACCATCAGAAGTACGCAGAAGAACAGAAATAATATTTCATTGATCTATTGAAATAAATTAAATAATTGATATAAATATTTATGCAAGAATAGTGTCAAAAGGTGAAAAGGTAGAATCTGGAATCAATGTTTCAACCCCCTCGTGAATTTTGGCCCACTTGTATACCAATCATTATCTTCATGCTGCTCTCTTTGTCCCTTTCTATCTAATAGTTTGTTAGTTATTCTCACAATTGTATATACACTCGACTTTTTTTACACGGTAGATTCGTTCCATAAAAATCCGTTAAAAAAAGCGAGAGAATTTAAAGAAAAAAAAATCTTTGAATTTAACAAACTGTTATTTGAAAAAAAGTGTAACTGTGTAAAAAAGGTACTATTGAAGACCCAATAATTAAATAGCACATCATATTATTCATAATATCGACTGTGGAAAGAAAAAACACTTTTTTTCAATAATCACAATACATATCAGCTTGATACATGTTCTATCAAAAGGATGTTGGCTAAAAATGCCGAATAAACATCTTATTTTAGCTTTTAAGTTTGAAAAAGATGACCTTAATCCAAAAATCACCAAAATACGTTTTTTGCGCCTCCTGTAAAATTTGATATGTGTGGGTTACGTCCTTTTTCCTTTCCACAGTCGATATGTATTATATTACAGAAAAAAATACTATTCATTGCTACTTGATTATATACGGGGACTTTTACGAGGGACTGGACATAAATCGCTATCATCACTAGAAATGTCTGACACGTCACGACAAGTGTTAAGATCAAATGAAGCCTTTTGCTTGTTAATACTGTCTTGTTATGTTGAATTTCTTATTATTAGGAAATCCGTTTCCGCTTCTGTAGAACAAATAAATAGTGTAAAAATATATTATTTGTTCCTTTTAGTGGAATATGCTATTTCAAAATCGTGCAAAAATAGAGTTGAGTGTACATATTTTAGATGAAATGTTTATACTACTTATTTGAAATATTTACGATAAAGTAAACGAAGATAAAATACCTTCTTATGTAAGTTAAATATATATTTTTCCAATACTTCATTGAAAGCATTGAATTACGTAATAAAAGTAGTGTGACAATGAATTCAGACACTTCAATGATACATAAGTAGGATGCAAAGGTTCATCTTTTGGTGCGATGGAAACACAAAACCCGACATACAAGTTTTACATAACTCAACCAGAAAGCACCCACGCCTTGGCGGCCGTAAAGGATTGTGTTACATTACAAGTTACAAGGCTGCCCTCTGTTCCTGGAGGACAGTATCGGATCACGCGGGGACCTTTTTGACGCAAGGGTTTTAATATAACCGTAGGCTTTTAAGTCAAAGTAAATAATGGATAATAGTACGGACAGTGGTACATATTTCGTATGGTGCGGATTTTTTTTATGATAAAACTCTTTCTGTTTTACATAAGTCTACATTTTTAATTAATACTCGAGTACCGAAACGTCGAAAATAGGATCGAGGACAACAATCGATACAAATTTGTATAATATTCGCGTTGCATTGATTGAGGTATCTATCATTGTAGATTTCAATAAACATCAACAAGATCAGGGATGTCTGACTGAAATCACTTGGTGGGCCAAATAAAATAATGCATATCTCTGATGGGCCACACATAAATTTATTGAACCTTATTAATACTACGACTTTTTGTATTAATAATAAATAAACAGTTCACAATAAAAAATATTTTATTATTTTATTTAAATCCGTAATAAAATATAATTTTCTCGGATTATTTGTGTGACTGCATATTTTTAACAGGTCGATGCAAATTGGGGCGGTGCACTTCAGGGTTGTGTTTATTTCATAATTTGCATATAGCCGAAAATCATCAAAAAACGTTTTTTGTGCCTCCATGTGTGGGTTACGCCATTTTTCCTTCCCACGGTCGGTATGTATGTCATGATAATAAAAAAGCTAAACGTTATACTTTCGATGGATTCGGCGATAACTTTGTGGAAATTCATTTTAATATAAAATAAAATAACTTGCAAATAATTTTGTAACACAATACGTGGAATAACCTAAGTTATTTTATTTTATATCTAAACGTTATAATTAGGGCTTCCAAACCGGTTTAAACCGAAACCGGTTAACCGGTTTTTCGGGTGTTTTGAAAAAAACCGAAACCCGGTTTATTTTGGGCGGTTAACCGGGTTAATTAAAAAATCTTTTTCTGGTTTGAACACCATGAGCTTTTATTAAACTATTCATATGTAGCATATAAATATTTAAAAATGTTGTATATAATAATAGTATTATAAATATTACAATATCATAAAGTATTGTACTGTTGAATTGTCTAATTTCTGTGCCATATCAATAATAATTATGTAGTCGAAATCATAGACAACTATACTGCTTTCAATCAAATATCTGTAATACGAAAGGATTCTCATAATATCAATGATAATAGGGTAAAAATATCAAGTTATTTTAGTACTACAGTTATTTATATTTTATACATTGATAGCTATTTCGGCTTTCGCCATCGTCAGAACTAGTAGTATAACTATCAGAAAACTACTACTACTACTAACAGAAATAGCTATCAACGTATAACATATAAATAACTGTAGAACTGAAATACCTTGATATTTTTACCCTAGTAAATTGGAGTTCTACCAAGTAAATGCCAAATCAATAGATCAATGATAATAAAACAAGTGAACCTTATTGAACCAAAAATAAACATACATACGTTCATCATTATATCTTTTAAATGAAATAAATATCCGAACCGAAAACTTGTACTGATACAAAGTAATTAAAATATCAGTAAACACAAATTTATAATCTACATTTTTTTCACGTATTCATTTGATTTTTATAAGTCGGATTATTTATAATTCTAAACAATATAATATTGGATATATAACTTAAATATTGTATAATATATACGATTGCTATTATTCCGAGAATGTGAACGAACCGAGAACGAACAGTACCTGAACTTAAAGAGATGACAATTTGTATTCACTTTGTTTGCAGCATACATACATAAAAAGGTTAAGTGACCAAACCCATGTTTTATTACTTTCTTCAAGTTAAAAAACAATTCAATTTTAAAATGTTTTTATTTTTATTTTCAAACAATCGGTGCCATAAATCATCGGCTACTTTTAAGGGTCCATGTCTTTCCAATATGCACATGCGGCAAACAAAAGAAAAAATAAAGACGCGGAAGTAGGTATTCGAAGTGTTATACAATTGAACACTAGATGTAACATGTATTACATTTCTTTTAAACAATTATTTAAAAATGTGACAATGTTATTCATACAATCGTTAGGACACGAATGCATGTTTGCGCATAGTGAAAATTGGTAGTTACTGACAAAATTACTAATATTTATCGTGGGGTATATATATTATACAAAAAAAAATTGGTTGTCTGTAAAGTCGGTTTACGGACAATAGTTTAACGTGACAACGTCATAAGAAAACATTGATGAAATGATTGCATACTTTAATTCATACTAATATATTTATTATGTATTAATATACTAATATTATATTATTATTATGTATTAATATGTATTAATATACTAATATGTTAATACATATTAATACATACTTTAATAGGTTCTGCGAAAGAAATCGTTGATAATTTATTATTAAAAGTATATTTGTTATACGTTAATCAGATTTTTAATATGCAAGAATTAATTACCTTTATTGCCGCAATTGTTGTTGTAATATAAACAATGAAAACCACATTAACATTTCACTTCACTTTATAAACAGTTGTAAACAGATCACGTGTAGGTACTGCAGGTGTATAAGTGTGTGCTGCCGCTGTCTCTTTTCTACTCTGACGCATCGACCAATCGAGTGGAAGAGAGATAGATGCGGCACAATCCGAACGGTAGGCCGATCGTGCCTCTCTATCGCTTATCCGCGCTCTCGCTCGCACGCGTGCCTTCGGCGTATCGCGACAAACGGGACAATGAGTCATGTTTTTTCGTGCGTGCAGCGGACGTTCATCGATTTATAAGACGTTGTCACGTCAATAATTGCGCTTGTAGATTGGATGGTTGAATGGTACAAAGTGAACTTGATTTTTGATTTCGTTGAAAATATCACAAAATACATATTTAATATATTTTACATATGCTATCACAACCATCTGTGCGTATAATATTTTATTTTAGTTCAAAAATAAAATATTGTAGCCAAACTAAGTTCTATGGGGAGCTACACTACATATAAGTGAAAATGATCTAACCGAAAGTTCATTTAATTCTAAGCCTGTATAATAAGGTATATTAATATGGTTATTCAATAAAAAATGTTTTTTTGTTTTAGTTATATTTCACTCAATCACTCATGACGGGTATTCTCATCTGATTTCTAAAATGATAAATGTGAAATTAGTATAAAGGAGTGTTTTATTATTTAAAAATACCATTTATAAGCTAAAGGATTAAATAGCTAAACACCAGAAAAATCATTATTTGATGACACTTAAATGACAAGATTTTTTAAAAATAAATATTTTCTATAAATAAAAATATATTTTTTAACCATGCCCACTCCCAATGTGGAGCATATGGACTCCTGGTGGAGTTTATTTCAATTGCTTTCACAATAACTGCTTGTTACTCAGCTACTCAACATTTCTTTTTTCCAAAGATAGTAAAAATCGAAGGGTAGGGCTAGAACATGACAAGTGATTAGCTAGTCGCTCTCGTAACGCTCCGTGCTCAGAATAGAACGGGTCGGAGGGGGGATTTCAAGACATCACAAACATCTATGCCTCGAAACAAAAATTCATAAATCGATTTATAATTTTTTTAAATATATATAAAACTGTCTGTACCGGGATTCGAACCCGAGACCTTCTTAAACTAAAACAACGATTTTTTTTATCTACTTTCTAATTGTATGCACTTAGTGACTGTTTTTAAGTTATAAAAATACTTTCTTTTTGAAACATGGGTTAGTGTAGTACTAAAATTAGTATTTTGAAAATAAATCCGGTTTAAACCGGTTACCCGGTTTATTTATTTGAAAAAAACCGAAAACCGGTTAGTTTAAATGTCCGGTTAATTGGAAGCCCTAGTTATAATATTGTAACACTGGGCAAACATGGGTTGCTATGTACATCAGACGATTTTTAAAATCTATTTTCTTGCCAATTTTATTTCATTATTAAAAGTTAATCCGGATTGATCTTTTCAGCATGTCAAATGTCAACTATATATGTATTGCGAAACTGTTTTCATCGCTTTTGCGTCACTGGACCAGTACATTAGTAATCCCAGCTTAATGAGTATACTGTCACGTTGTCATTAACGTTCAGGTTCATAAATTCTGTCAAACTTTCCACTATTCAAAAAAAGGAAAAATTAAAAAAAATATATCATATAACACATCATATTTACATATATGTATTTAACAGAACTAGCTCATTGCAATATCTATATATTAATTGAACTGCTTTAAAAGCTTAATACGATGCTAGCAAAACTTCGTCCAGTTATACCGATACTTTTTTTACGCGATACATTGGTTCCAGAAATTGACGCGTATTAAAAAACGCGTAAAATTAAATTCATTTTCATATAATTTGATAAGTTGGTTCCAAAAATCAAAATATCGCTTAAAAAAATATCAAAAATGTAAAAACACCTACAATTTGTTTTTCAAATTCGCGCAATTTTTTTTTATTTTTTATTTAATAACCATGAATTTATTTATTTAATATAAACGTATAATGAGAAACAGATACATATGTATGTATACATGCATAATCGTATATACTTGTTAGTAGTCATTCGCTGCTGGCACTATCGGTTGCGAAATATAATCACTTTTGGTGTTCACTGTCAATATTTGTTGGAAGGCATTAAACTATTATATATTCGATACATTTCCATGTTTCAAACGTATCGTATATAATATAATCTGTATGTCAGAAATAAAAGTTGGGTATTGATTTGACCTGATAATATTACTTTTTCTTAGTTTAACAAGGGGCTCGCCGGCCGAAGTAAAATTTAACAAGGAGCCCCTGCGAGCTTCATCCAGGCCACCCCTGTCTATAACATTACAAGGGTGACAACAAAATATCTCCGAATTGAGCAAATGTTCTTTCTTAATGACGTCATACAAATTTTCGACCTCTCCCCATCGTCACATTTCGTCACACAATATTTCCCCATCTGAATAAATACCATCGCATCTTTGAACCCCCCCCCAACCCACATTAAAAGAATTGTGACGACGTAATTTTATATTCTAATTCTCAGGAGAGAATAAGTTTATGTTTGTATGACGTCATATTAACTACAACCTGAGTGTGTGACGTCATAGTATATCCACGGGTTCTAATGTTACGTTATGGTAGTTAGATTTATTAAAAAATGAGCCCTCGAAAAGTAAAGTGAGCCAAATCGCAAAATGTTAAAACATTTCTATTAGACTTGTATTGGATTGTTTTTGCTTATTTTTATTTTATGGAGAAAGAACTATTGCAGTGTGTATTTATTAAGCTCACCTAACTTAACGATACTTTAAGATATGTATAATATTTGTTGGGTCCGTAGTGCAATGGCCAACGCCGTTGGCTTCCGTGACAGATCTCACCGGCTCGATTCCCAATATTTTTACAATCGCATGTCGTTCGAAGGCATGGATGTTTGTGATGTCTTAAAACTCCCTCCCATTCTTTTATCCTAAAATAACGGTGTTGATATTTCATGCTTGGCTGACTAAAGATGATCTGATGGTATACATATGTAAGTTAAAATGAAATTATTGAAAAATTTCCTCGGAGTCGTTAATTATTTTTAAGCTGGAGTCGTAGCCCTGGTTGTTCGAGTTTTTTTTTAAATTATTTCAACAAAAAAATATCCAATTATTTTTTTTAAACATTACTGATGAATTTATAATTATATTTATGAAATATAAAGTGAATATTTAATAAAATCTAAACAAACAAACAAACAATTAATAACTATTTTACACAAAAACATATTGCCTATCTTGTCATATGAGATATTTCTACCTTCGCCTATGATATAAATAATTTTATTGTATGACAGGCTACGTATTGATTATGCTTTGAATGTGCTTCAGAACGGTTGAACGAAATGCTGTGCATGCGCTCGAATAAATTTCAAAGCTTTAGATCAGCGGTCGCCAAGCGAAGGGCGCAGTCTGCAAGCGAATACAATATTCAGTGGGTCGCATAATGTCTACGTATATGAATCGACTATTGATCTTTTACATTAAAAGGTTATATCGACGCTTTTGATTAGTTTGCTCAGTTTAATTGAATATTAAAAGTAAAACGGGTATAAAAACACACACAGCCGGCTTATATTAATTATCATAAAACATATATTAAATTTGGGTAGAGATAGATTGAAGTGCACGGCAGAAGATGACAGCACAACAAATAGCTCGCTATTCGCACAGCAGTAGTTAGAGTAGGGCACCCTATCGCGGGATCGGGGATCCCGACCAATTTTACGATCCCGTATTCCCGGGATTGTCTTAGTACTAATCTTGGGATTTCAAGATTCAATACAGTACCTAAAAAAAGCTTAACAGTGCTGGGCTCACCGGCAGACTAACTTTTTGAAAGGTCTCAGATTTTTGAATAATTGTGGATTCCGTGACTTTTTTTCGACAATGATCTCAAGCAATTGTATCATGATATTATGGGAAATGATCAGTCCCAGGATTGGAAAATGGTGACAATTTTTGCAATTACTTAGTACAGTAAATCTTACCATAACGCGGAGTTAGGTTCATCGTTATGAGAACACGCGTTATGGGAAACAAGGAACGTGACTAATGACGTCCGGCTATCCGCGTTCCCTTCTGCCCCCGCCTTGCCAGTTGCCACATCCAAGAGCCAGAGCTGTGGGGTCGTGTAAAAAAAGTCGACTCCGACTTCGATAAAAATTTTCAATAATTTAATTTTAGCTTATATATATATGTTATATATCCCGGTACGGACAGTTTTATAGATTGATTTTTCAATCGATTTATGAATTTCTGTTCGAAGGCATGGGTGTATGTGATGTCTTTAATTCCCCCCTTTCCACCCATCCTATCCTATAAACGGGGCGTATCGAGAGCGATTAGCTAAGCACTAGTCCTGTCCTAGCCCTATCCTTCTATTCCTACTGTCTTTAGTAAAAGAGAGGTTGAGCAACTGAGTAACAAGCAGTTCTCGTAGAAACACATCTGTTGAGATAAACTCCCTTAGGAGTCCATATGCTCCACATTGAGAGCGGACATGGTTTAAAAAAAATGTATTCCATCAGATCATCTTTAGTCAGCCAAGCATGCAATGAAAACACTTTCCACTATTATGTTTGAATACACATCATTAAATATATTTTTCACAATTTTGAGCCGCCTATTTTTCACGACTCCGACTCCGACTCTGCAGCCCTGCTGAGAGCATAGCAACTAAGTTCAAAGCTTGGCATTCGCGTTGTGAGAACTCACGTTATAGGAAGCATTACTGTATACCAGGGGTTACCAACCCCCATGGCGCCCGCCGATTGATTCCGATGCGCCTGCCAACTAATTAATGAAATCGTAAAATTCCTTGGATTTTGAATTCGAAATTCCTTCGTGAGCTAAAAAAAAAACGAGTCACGGTGATAATTTGGGCAATCCGGTAAATTCCCGGGTTTTGAGATTTTGCAAAAAATCTGATGCTCGCCGCCCTACCAATATTTTAGATTTCGCTCTAGGGTCCACAAAGGTTGGTAACCCCTGATGTATACTATTTTCATAGTTTTCAGCTTGGAAAAGTAATATTGGCACTGTTTGACCCACTCCCAATTTTGCGCAATGTTTTTAAGTCTCGACTGTCTCACGACGCTGGAAACGCATTGACAATTTCTGTTTACAATAATTAATAAACTAGCGACCTCGTCTCCCTTTGTTGGCCACTTCTTTTGTGAGCTTCGACGACTAATAGCAACATTTTTTGGTAAACTCACGTTCGCGCCGTACGCGTGTTTTGTAGATAAACTTTATAATTAAATTTGAGATTGTCCACTTAATTGAATTCAGCTTCTATGTTTAATATTATTTGCTTAACTGTTTATTTGATAATTCGAGGCTTATTATTACGATTAAATTATAATGTCTAAGTTTTAGGTGCGCAACACCAATACAAAATGTTTTATAACTTATTTCCTGTACTAGAAATAATATTAATAGCAAAAATCGTTTTTTACGAAGATATTCGCCGGTCAAATGTTATTTTTCATATAATAAATAAGCTGTTAATAAGTGTTTTTATCAGAAATTTATATGAGCATCGAAAGAAAGACTGAATATTGTAGAATTAAAAAAATACAGTTCTTGCATAAAAGAAAACGACAAACGTGCATGCATTTTTTTTTACCATGTCCGCTCCCAATATGGAGCATATGGACTCCTAATGGAGTTTATCTCAACAGAAATGTTTCTACGAGAACTGCTTGTTAATCAGTTGCTCAACCTCTCTTTTTCCAAAGAGAGTAGGAATAGAAGGAAAGGGCTAGGACAGGACTAGTGGTTAGCTAATCGCTCTCGATACGCCCCGTTCATAGGATAGGATGGGTGGGAGGGGGGAATTCAAGACATCACATACATCCATGCCTTTGAACATGAGTTCATAAATCAATTTATAAAACTGACCGTACTGGGATTCGAACCCGTGCCCTTCGTAGCGGTAGCCAACGACGTTAACCAGTCGACCACACAGGCATACACACGTTATTTTTGACTAAGAAAATGTCAAAACAGATGAAGTGTAATATCCAATAACAAACAAAATGCTTCATTAGATAGATTCAAACACATTAGACTTGTCAGATATTTCTAAAGTTGAATGCATTTATGTTCAGTCCCTCTTAAAAGTCCCCGTTTATTATCAAGTTGCCATTAATATAATTTTTATCCATGTCCGCTACCCATGTAGAGCATATGGCCTCCTGATGGAGGTATATCAACAGAAGTTTTTCTACGAGAACTGTTTGTTACTCAACCTCCCTTTTTCAACGAGAGTTGTAGGGATGGAAGGATAAGGTCAGGGCAGGACTAGTGGTGAACTAATCGCTCTCGCTACGCCCAGTTATTAATGAATCGGAAAGGGTGGGAGGAAATTTTTAGACATCACAAATACTCGATAAGTCAATCAAAAATTTTGTTCGTACTGGGACTCGAACCCGTGAGATCCGGCACGGAAGCCCACAACGCAGAGCGCTGCTCCATAGGACCCAGCGATTAATAGAATTCGTTTTTATTAATAAAAAATACGTATTACGAATAATATATTGTGTAATTTACTTATTGTGTCTTCATTATGATCTGTTTTACACGGTTTTCTGCACCGTAATCAAATACCACGTTTGAATACCATCATTTTTTTACACGGTTTTTTGTAGAACTTATTTACCGTATCAAAAGAATTGAAGTGCTTTAATAATTCTGCCTCTACTTAAAAAATATCAGAATACCTGTGTTACATGACGTGTGGACCTAAAACTTTGTTTACAGCGGTGGGCTGTTGGGTGGCCCTCATCATTTTTGTGATTTTTCGACATGAAGTATCACCAAACACGCGACCCTATTTACCGCACGAACTGCAGTCAGACCGTTGGTTTATTTCATATTTTTGAACTTTTAAACTACCACTTTTCAACGCCACTTTGTGTAATAGAATTTTATGAATCAACGATTTGTTATAGCTTATTTTTAGCATAGTTTTGAAACGATGACATAGCTGCCATATATTCTAGAGTAGGGGTGAGGAATTTCAGAGTTCCAGAGGAGTAATCGTTGGATTCCCAAATTCTTGTTTTGAACTGAAACTGATTGAAAATTCCAGTGAATTTTTTGTATATTGAAATATGCTTCAGTGAACAATCGAATTGTTGATTTAAATTCACTCGCCCAGAATTGTGATCCCAATCAGTCATATTTTTGTTGCTATGCTTACACTATTTTTAAATACTTGCAATACCAGTATTTGATATGAAACATATAAATAATGCCATTGATAAATTTGTCCGGTCTTAGAATTCCTAATCCAAACGTTGCATTATACAACATAGTTAATTATTGTCTTCGGAGAATACGTAATCACCGGAAATAGTCAAAATTATTCAATGTGCCAAAATATTCATTTCCGATATGCATCTGCTTGTGACGAACTTATAAATTCTTGAGTAGTGTGACCTTTAGAGAGCCTAGAAATATTAATGCTGATTTAACAAGGCGTTGAGGGAAAGGTAAAATACCACTACATTGTTCTGATAAAATAGAAAAGTGCAACAAATTCTTCATTAGATCATCTAAGATTTACGGCGGTTTATATTCAATACAACGGCTGGGCGTGGTCTAGTGTAAGTGCAATCATCGGCCGGCACGACCTTAATTTTTTAAATTGTGAATGAAATCCGAACGAGCAGAACTATTTGACACACGAGATCATTGTACCACACTGACTTGATTGCAACCAAGATGAACTTAACGGCATTTGATAAAATTTATGATTTATTTGCGGATCGCCCAAACAATGATTTATCGAAAAAGTCAATAAACTCGTCGAAGACGACGGGCTCTCAATACACGGATTATACACAGGATACTTTATATTAACTAGATTTATGTGGCTGAACTAGTCACAGTATTTTTATAGCTAGTCACATTATTTGTGCACCACTGTCAGCAATTTTAGGGGTGGACTCTCTTTTTTCTGTCGATAGTATTGTGGAAGGCGGCCATAAAACTTTGGCTGCATGTACACAACGGGTGGTTGTGCGGAACTAACTTACGTAATCGTTCGTAGAACAAGGTTTTCGAGTTTGTGGACTTAACATTCCAAGGAGTATGGACGTACATGTACGTCGGCGCCATTTTTATGTAAGGCGTACAGACTTTTAACCCAACACAGTACTGTCTGTCTATATGTATGCTTTAACACTTTCCAACCGTGCTAAAAAAGACTTCCGATATGTTGCTGGTCCTTTAAAAACCAAGTGAAAAACATGTTTTTTAAAAATATACGTCCTGAAATTTTTCTGTCCATCAAAGGGCGGAGAGTGGAAAACATGTTTTTTTTACTTGGTTTTTTAAGGGCCAACAGCATATCGGTAGTATTTTTAAGCCTCGAAGGGAAGTGTTAAGTATGAATTACATACATATATTCATTTGAAAAAAGTCACTCAACTGTCACGTTAAAAAGGCCATTAAAGTAAGGTCAGTAAAGATCTATTCACTCTAAAACAGTGTCTGCCAAACTGTGTGCCGCCGCACACAACTGTGCCGCAAGAAGTCTCAGGTGTGCCGCGGTGGAAGAAGCCTAAAAATTTTAATTTTGAATAATGCCTATGCATTTTAATTTTTTCTAATTTTAAATAAATTGAACATCTATATACACATTCAAACAAATATTTGTCACGTTCATACTTAGTGGTCAACGCGACACGTTTTCCACAATTCCTTTTTTAAATCATTTTCATTTGGTGTGCCGCGGTAGAAGTGTGCCATGAAGTAAAAAAGTTTGGCAGACACTACTCTAAAGGTTAAGCGTAGTTTGTGAGTATTTTTCACAATTTTAATTCCGTTATATCGAGGTTTTACTGTGGTCATTGATGAGATGTAACTTAAAATAATTGTTGTGTCATGTTTTATAAGCATTCAAATTTAATATGCTCGTGCAGTGTGCGCACTAAATTGTAATAATTAAAAATAAAATAATGCAAAGCTACCAGCAGCTCGTGATACGTTTTTGGAATGCATAAAACACCACATGGCTGTATGACGTAGCTGTTTTGTTTATTTATCAGTTTATACCATCCACATCTTTTCGTGTAATGGCGGCAGCTGTGTTTCAATCGACATAATTAATTACGTACAATAATGTGTAATTTCAAATGCCCAACAATATATTTCACATAAATATCACGTCAAAAAACAAAGCTAGGTTTGTGGTCGAGTGGTGAACGTCGTAAGTTTCCTGTGTGCTAAAAGTCTGAAGCCTTTTTTTTTTTTTTCCATGTCCGCTCTCAATACGGAGCATATGGTCTCCTAATGGAGTTTATCTCAACAGAAATGTTTCTACGAGAACTGCTTGTTACTCAGTTGCTCAACCTCTCTTTTTCCAAAGAGAGTAGGAATATAAGGAAAGGGCTAGGACAGGACTAGTGGTTAGCTAATCGCTCTCGCTACGCCCCGTTTATAGGATAGGATGGGTGGGAGGGGGGAATCCAAGACATCACATACATCCATGCCTTTGAACAGAAATTCATAAATCGATTGAAAAATCAATTTATAAAACTGCCCGTATTGGGTTTCGAACCCGTGCCCTCCGTAGCGGTAACCAACGATGTTGAAAGTCTGAAGCCTAGGGCATCAAAATCTTGCTGGGGCTCAGCTGACATGAATTTTTTTCTCCGCCCAAATTTTATAAATAATTTTATGATTTTGTTTTGAATTCAGGCATAGATTTATTTTAATTTATTGAAATTTGAGATAGGACTTCCAGATAGTGGATTCGGAATTAGGTATGTTACGAAATGTATTCTTTGAAGCAAAAACATGTTTATTTACCGTACATTTGGTATGGGGGGCTCATAATTGGGCGAAGTTTAGGGGCATCACATGTGGAATAGTCTAAGGCCTCACTACGTCTAAATCTGGCCTTGCTTCTTGCACAATTCCGTAAATCGATTGACAACAGTCAATAGATTTGAACATGTGAAAACTGAAAACTAAGAACGTCGTGGGATACATTTTGTTTTCTTAAATCCATGTCTGCTCTAAATGTCGAGTTAATAAACCTCAATGTTTTTTTTACGAAAACTGCTTGTTAGTCAGTTGCTCAACTTCTCATTTATTTCGAAGAGAGTTGGGATAGAAAAGATTGGGCTTGGATAATATTAACTAATAGTTATTTAATAGATATCGTTACGCCACGTTATTTTTTATGCAAAGGTGGGAGAATGTTTTTACTTCGCCTTCGAACAAAAATGAATAATCAATTTAAAATAGGTATTAATACTAGAAATTGAACCATGGAAGACAACGACGTTGACCACTGTACCACGGACCCGGACAAATTGAACACATACCCACCTGTAAATATCTTTAGGGAGAAATACAGCTGAAGAAATATTTACGTTTTTTTGTATCGAAATCGTGACTAAGCATCAATGGTCCATTTCCAACCATCTCTGCGGGTTGACAGGTGTTCGTTTTATGTGAGTGATCCAGAACCAGAAGCCATTAATCCTAATGTGTATGATAAGTATAAAAATCACTCATTTTTAATACTGAAGATCCATCTGTGTAACTAGTGAATTGATTTATTTGTATAATTTAAGATTTCGACTGAAGGTGCTTGGTGGAATTTCAATATTAAATTTGAATCATTCAAATTATGTACACTCCCACAGATTTTGTCACTAACGACCCGGGTTTCGCCTTTCGGCATCTTCAGGCGTTCAAGCGCACGGGTGAACTTCAGTTCAAGTTCATCCGTGCGCTTGAACGCCTGAAGATGCCGAAAGGCGAAACCCGGGTCGTTAGTGACAAAATCTGTGGGAGTGTACATAATTTGAATGATTCAAATTTGATTTATTTGTATTTCTTGTAGACTTAATTTGTGATTCATTTCGACAATTTTTTAATATAAATGCTGTATTTAGAAAAATACGTGATAATCTTACAATGTCATTCGATTAAGGATATTTTTATCGTCACCGCTCCCAAGTTGATTGTATTTTTTTAAAATAAGATTTACAATAAGGCAATTGTTAATCAAAAATCAGAATGTGTAATACTTTAAAATTTAATTCAAGAAGGTCGCTATTGACCAAGGACACTACGTCTTATCATATCCTTAACAATAGATTATCACAAAAACATTACACTAAGAACCAAAAACATTAATTGAACGCCACCGCTCACCATACTTCGGCCCGCGGCCGGATCCAACACAACACTTTTTGACCGGGTCCTGGTAACGTTTTTACTCGTTCGGTTGATACAGTTACAAAAATAAATACTCGTTAATTTATACTTCCACTTACAAAACTAGATATAATTAGCAGACGTATGTTTGACATACAAAAAACATGTTTGAGATTTACATTCTGCCCGTTTCTCAATATATTTAAAGTTTTCTGCCTTAGTAGCAATTCAAATTTAAAAATATAATTTGTAAATTCTTACGCCTTTTTTATTTAATTTTGTTTTGTATAAATAACACTGTAAAATTGTATATTATCAGTTGATAATACTCGTCATGAGCGAAACCGGTCCTGATCTTTTTAAATAAAAGTGGAAGTAGTATAAATGAATATTGTGTATTTCTAAATTAAAATACCGTTTGAATGATGATGAAATGTAAACGTCATTTAAATTCTTGTACGTATCACAAAGACCAGCGTGTTAGTTGTAATATCACATTATTGAATTTGATATCAAAGATGACTAATAAAATAAACGATTTTTTTATTTAACTCTCGCGGCTCGGAGACTAGAAAAATACTTCTCTGCCAATGGGGGTCGTTTAGGGACCCCAGTGGTTTCCTCATTATTGACCTTATTCTTATGAATTAAAAAAAATAGTCTAAGGGCTTTAAAATATCTCTCTGCATCATTCCTCATACATTTTTTTTTATAAAAATCCGTGGTTTTTTTAATAAATAATCATATTTTAAGTTGCGCGTAAAAAATACGTCATCCCAGCACAAATATGAATTTGCAACTGACGCGTTTAGTGCAGCTATCTTACGAACGATCGCTGATAAGCGGGCGCTTATCTCGTTATCGCGTTATCGCGTATTTATATAAACTACAAAAGGTCCAAAAAACCATGATATAAGAATACCTTAATTATAAACATTGTATCACCCATATTAAAACAGATATTTAAGAAAATGTGGATATTGGGGTCGCATTTCTTGAGCTTAGAACCGGAAAAGATAAAAAAATCCTGACATCCAAACATAACGCCCAAGAGTAATAAATATAAAGTTTTGAGGTTTTTCCTGTGTTCCAGGTATAAGCAGTAAATTATACCATTCATTCCGGACTAATCCGTTCGGTAGCTCGCTTTGATTATAGAGACTAATTTATTATAATACTTAGTAAAAAAATAACAATTTATAACTTATTACTCGTTCACCTGTTAATCAGGTATGACATGCAATGGTTGCCGACTTTATGACAACGCTCACGAAACCTGAGCGATGCTTGGTATTTTGATGACAAAAGTAGCTGATAAATATTTTTCGCGATGTTCGCTTCCAATGTCGTCTAGCACATTTGATAGTAATGAAGCATTTAACAGTAACATCGTGAAAAATCCTTAACGCTAACTTTGTTGTTGATATTTAAGAATTATCTACATTTAATCTTTTTATTTGAACCCCTGAAAGGTGAAATGGTATTTAAGAAAAAAAAAGAGTGATGAGCATTGTAAAATTCTTTTTTGAAATCCATGTCCGCTTTCAATGATAAGCATATGGAGGTTTCTCAACAGAAGCTTTTCTACAAGAACTGTTTGTTACTCAGTCTCTCGACCTCTCTTTTTCAAAGAGAGTAGAAGGGATAGGAAGATAAGGATAAGACAGAAGTAGTGGTTAACTAATCGCTCTCTCTACGCCCAGTTTTTAAAAGATCGGAAAGGGTGGGAGGGATTTTTAAGACATCACAATATTAGTATGAATAAAAAAATAGTTGGATGTGTTATAATATTCTACATGTTTTAAAGACTTAAAGTATCGTAAAAGTGAAGTGAGCTCAGTAAATACACGCAATAGTGTTACCTCCTAGATAGCATGTAACAATAGTGTTACATGCTATCTAAAAAACACCGAGTAAAAACGTTATTGTACTTAAAATTCCAATTGAAAAATTTTACCATTTCATTACTTGGCTCACTTCACTTCTTGAGGGCTCATTTTTACGTATTTTTGTGTTACACATTATTATTCTGACTTTTTTTTATAAACAACCCTGTAACAATTTATATTTTTAGTAGTTGATAATGCTCATGATTAACGACACCGTAAAATTAGTACAATTTTTTAAACATCTTTGATGCTCTCCATTACATTATGTAGTTTTTTATAAATCTTATTTAAATTTGTGTTTTATTTTGTCTCGGTCAAAACGATACAAAATTATATCGACTGTGGAAAGGAAAAAGGACGTAACCCACAGTTTAGCTTTTAAGTTTGAAAAAGACGACCCTGTAAAAAATTAAAACCAAGAAAAAAGACTGAAACAAAGGTTTTTCCTAAATAATTGTTTAAATTAATATTCGATTATGTCAATTAAACACCAGTTTAGAAGTCTCCGTGCACTTCAAGGTTGTGTATAATTCATAATTTGCATATGTCACAAAATCATCAAAATATGTTTTTGCGCCTCCTGTAAAATTTGAAACGTGTGGGTTACGTCCTTTTTCCTTTCAACAGTCGATATATATTTAACAATACTTGAAGTGAATGAAATATTTTCTTATTTGATGTATTCATGACAAAATTTATAAACTTCGCTCACTTTTCTGAATCGTAACTTTAATCTTATTCCAAGTCAAAATATTATACAACCTTATTTTTTTTAAACATCTTATCTCAGGTAAAGGTGCGAGTGTTTCCTGTTAGTAAAAGTTATCAATGTGTTTGGTTTAAGGGTGATAATGTTTGAAGGGTTTCAAGTAACACTATGTGATATTTTTTTTGTAAAACAGTTTCTTTATTAAATAAGCGAAAATATTCTTAAAATTTCACCCTATCATATACAAATAATATTCTTGTATTCGAGATAAAAAAACATCAAAATTTAAGCAAGCAATAGTGGAGCCAACAATAAATTTAGAAACACTATCTCTTAGGGGTCGTGTTACATTTTTGCATAGTCCATTTCTCCACTTCAGACCTGTTGACATTTTTAACATCAATTTAAGAACATTTTCCGTGTGCATTGGTCAACGTTGTTGGCTTCCTTGGTGGATCTCACTGGTTCATATCCCAGTAAAAACAGCATTTTTCATAAGATTTATCAATTTATGAGTGTTTGTGATGTCTAAAAATATATATATACTCTTCCAATGATAGAATAATAGGGCGTTATGAGAGAGAGTAGCTAATCACTGGTCCTGTTTAGCCTCATATCCTTTCTATACCGACTCTCTTAAAAAATAGTAGTTGAGTAGCTGAGTAACAAGTAGTTTTAGAAAATCTATTGTTGGAATACCTTCATTAAATGATTATATGCTCCACATTAGGAGCGGGTATAGATTTAAAAAAAATCAAGAAAGAAATATTTTATTTGTACTAAAATGAGATGATAATTTTCTCTAAAAAGTTTTTGTGGTCCACAGAGTTTATCGCAGTAACTTAATTGGACTTAAGAATAAACTTGTTCTAAACACACAGCAACAAATATTGCTTCAATTTATTAGTTATAACTAAGTAATTGTTGCCGCCTGTGTGGTCGAGTGGTAAAAAACGTTGGCTACCGCTACGGAGGACACGGGTTCGAATCCCGGTACGGGCAGTTTTATAAATTGATTTTTCAATCGATTTATGAATTTCTGTTTAAAGTCATGGATGTATGTGATGTCTTGAGTCTTGAATTCCCCCCTCCCACCCATCCTATCTTATGAACGGGGCGTATAGAGAGCGATTAGCCAACCACTAGTCCTGTCCTTGCCCTTTCCTTCTATTCCTACTCTCTTTGGAAAAAGAGAGGTTGAGCAACTGAGTAACAAGCAGTTCTCGTAGAAACATTTCTGTTGAGATAAACTCCATTAGGAGTCCATATGCTCCATATTGGGAGCGGACATGGAAAAAAAAGTAATTGTTAAAACCATTTCGATATAAAAAGTCAGTTTGTAGTTTCTAAGGTGAATATTTTGTGTGGGTGCCTAGTCTCCTATAGCCTAGTCCAGTGATGGCGAATCAGGGACCCGCGTGAGAAATTATCTGACCCGCTTGAACATTTAGAAATTAACTTTTAGAAATGATGAAAAACGAGTTTCTTTGACAATCTGGGGAAAAGTATACCAAATCGAAGATTTCAAATTCCTCGGTGAGCTAAAAAAAAAAACGAGGCTTGGAGATAATTCGGGGAAAAAGTATAGCGAATTGAGGATTTCAAATTTCTCGGTGAGCTAATTAATCCCAATCCCGGGATCCTATGTGTGACCTGTGACATGATTTTTAATTTTTTTAAAAATCAAATTTGACCCACTTGCGAAAAAGGTTCGCCATCCCTGGCCTAGTCACAATCTCTACGTTGTAGGGAAGTATATTTGTCAATATTTCTTTAAGCTTAAACGGAAAAATGTGCTATATAACTGTTAAAAATGACACGCTATGTTAAAAATTGTTGTTGAAATACTTATGTTAACATTAGTGCTATGTTCAACTCGTAAAAGTCATTAATAGTTAAATATTTCGAACTAAAACTTTGATATAACTTAGCGTTTTGAATGCACGGGTGAGTTAGTAGTGTTGCTACTTCACCAAATTCTCGCCTGCAGCACGGAGTGGATTCTCATATCCAACATTATCCAACTGCAAGTATGATAAATAATAAACATTTGTAAATGCCAGCAGTAAGCATTTTCTCAAAGCTGAACTTTGAGACCCGAACCCCGAAAGCTCAGGAAAGCAACTTTTAACTCTCATTACCATTCCGAAAGTTTCGGTGTTGAGAAACCTCTCGAGGCTGTATTTACATTCACGGCATACCAAGTGTTAAACAGAATATATTTAGTTGAGCTTGGGCTGTACTGGCTCGTTAAAATGTCCTTATAACATAGTAATAGAAATTGCTCTCATGCAATGCTTCTTAACGGACGCGTAGTTATATTTCTGATGCTCCTACTGAAATCTGAGAAGGCTATTCCATTTTCCGATTATGCTGTTAGTCATCTCGGCCAATACTCGTCAGACTGGTGCGCTCATTTATTTGCGTCATTGTAACTGATTTCTTCTGCATTACCACGACTTTTAATATGAACTGGCCACTATCTCAAGAAACTAAATTGAATGATATACATGTAAATATTGATGTTTTTTTTAATTCCGAATCAAAACGAGTAATACTCAACATATATTGCACAACCGTCTCAACATGCCAACAATGAGATTTAAATTAAACTTTTTGAGAGGTTTTTGGTTGATATTAAGGTTACCCATCTGACCGGATTTTAAGACCGTATTCCGGATTTCATTTGAGATTTGATTTTTGTCGTGCCACACCATAGAATATTATAATTCGCTCAAAAACTTAGGCACCACACGTTATCAAATGAATAATAACTAATAACATTATTATCAACAAAAGACTTTTAACCACCTGCAACCGGATTTCCTTTATTAGCCCCCCGTAAATTCATATTCGTCAATCTCTTCTTTTTATCATTTCATTAAAAGTTACAGACACTCAATTGTATATTAATTTATATGTAATTATTTTACTTTCCCGGACCCGCAGCCGGGTAGTTTGTAATGTTTTTTTTTTATCGAAAACCACTTTCCACCCATCTTCAATTAGCTCGTCACCACCCCCAACACAGGAGGTGGGTGTCCAATTTGTTCATGGAAACGTCGAGACTTGTGACAGAGCATACTTTAATTATGTCTACTATCTGTAGTCTTTCAACAGCAACAGTTTTTTTACACTTTCTGAAAATGAGATTGGGCCTCTATATACTTTTCGGACTACTCGCGACTCGAGAAGTACCTGGTTCTAAATGTAGATTTTTGGCGAAAAAAATTAACAATGAATATCATTAATGTTACTTGGAAGACTAACTCATTTTAGGGTTTTCATTGTAAATACTTAGTGGAAAGACATTGTATTAAAAAAAAATATACTCGGTTATAATTATTCTACTTTTTAAAAAATATAATATGGACAGATTTCGATCATGACAAACATTATCAAAAAAATAGTTTAAATTATGTACATTCACACTAGTTTTGTCACTAACGACCCGGGTTTCGCCTTTCAACATCTTCAGGCGTTCAAGTTGACGGATGAACTTGAACTGACAGTTAATGACAAAACATGTGTGAATGTACATAATTTGAACGATTAAAATTTAATATTGAAATTCCACCAAGCACCTTCAGTCGAAATCTTAAATTATCAACAGATATCTTCAGTTGATAATGCTCGTCCTGATCGTATTAAATAAAAGTGGAATCAGTACAGATGAGTATTTTTGTTTTAATGGACTACCCCGTTACTTTTTTTCAACAAAAATCTTCACTATTGTATTCACCTTGTAGTAATACTCCCCTAGTTGGGAGCATAGTTAAGATATATCGGTAAAACGACTAAATATGTCAGTATCAAACCTTAACATCAGAGAAAGGGGTAACAGATATCAAATGTTCTAGAATAACTGATATTCCAAAGCTAGAATAAATTGTAGAAACTTAAGTCAAATAACATATACTCAGACCGGGGTATAAATAAATACACAGCGTCTCTAGAATGTAATGTAAACATTTGCGGTTCTGTTTTTTTGTTCAGGGAATAAGAAACGCCTCTTCCTAATAAATTTGAAAGCGCCGGGCGGGGTCGTTCTCTATCCCAAGTCAGTAAACTTTTACGAAACCCGTTTTATGTCTCTATAACTTAATACATGACATTTCTAATTTGTTATTCATAGCTTGTAAGGAGCAGCTTTATTTTTAGTTGTTCATTTAATTGCTCCAATTTATTTAAGGAAAACGATTTAGTTATTTAAAAAAAATGTATAGTGAACCATTATTTTATGTATTCATTAAATATTATTATATATATAACCATGTGTTGGGGTGTTTTTAATGTCTAAAAATTCCTTCCCACTCTTTCCGATCCTTTAATAACTGGGCTTAGCGAGAACGATTAGTTAACCACTAGTCCTGTCCTAGCTTTATCCTTCTATCCCTATTTTCGTAGAAAAACGTTATATTGAGATACCTCCATTAGGAGGCCATATGCTCCATATTGGGAGCGGACATGGATAAAAAATATTATTATGTCGGTCTTAGTGTTACAAGTTTTCTCTTACAATCCTGGGAAAAGGTTAATATCATTTTTTTTTTCATGGACGTAAATTGCTATCATCGCTACAAATGTCTACCTCATCGAATGCGTTTCGGATCTAATGAAGTGTTTTGTTTGTTATTACTGTTTTATGTTATTGAATTTCTTGTTATTAGGAAACCCGTTATCCGCTTTTGTGTTTTTTTTTTATTTGCGTCTGGGAATCGTGTTGAAACAAATAATTCGTGTACAAATATACGATCTGTTCTTTTAAGTGAAACGCGCGTTACCGTGTAAAAATAGTTAAGTGTACTGTTATCAGTGTAAACACAATTGTAAAATTAGTCCAAAAGAGTGATTTTTTGAATGCATTTTCTTTCTGAATTTGAAATCTAATTTAAAAAATAGATTTAACAGCCATACAGGGTTGCCAAAAAAATGTTTCCATTTTACCGATGACCAAAATTTCAGTCGATACTATAATGCTTAAACCACTAGGTAATTGATTGAGTACTTGCTATGATCGGAGTCCGGACATCGTGCGGTTGATGTAAAGTGATATTACCACGCATGACGTGTACTGTGTACCCGCTTTAAATTTATCCGGACACGTGGAGCGTATGGTGTCCATCACCACGACCACGTGAGTTATTAATACTGCATATGCCTACTTCACGCAGTATTACAATATTAATTACATTGTTAACCTTTTGAGGAGTGAGTTAATGTTTACTGAATAAGATGTTTTCTTATATTTTGATTATTTGTAGTATTGCCACACTTAAAAATATATATTATTTTTTTATTTGGATACAGGTCAATCTGGGAAAGATTTATTATTTCAGGTAGTATTTTAAAAAATATATAAAAACACATAGTTAAAAATGTAAAGTAATCTAACTCTTTATTAATTTTAAATATTTTTCTAGAAACTTACTGCAATTTTGTGTCAAGATCTTTTTTTGCTCTCATCTGTGTATATGTGACACTCTACAGACGCTGATTTCAGGAAGGCCATCAATCCCAAATGGTATGTTACGTTCAATATTATATAACTACCAATTTGCTTACAAATGTCAACCTTTTAAGAAAAAACTTTTATTCATTTGCAACACATAGTAAAATAATGTGGCGGCGAAAAAACACTGATGGGTGTGTCTTGTATCCATATATGAAGCAATAACAACAATTCAATGAAAAATATGATGATGGCGATAGATGACAACATACTTGGATGTATAGGTACAGCGATACTCATCAAAGGGTTAGTATTATTGAATGAGGATGCTTGATAAAAATTAATATCACATTTAAAATGGTGTACACTTTTGCGTATTTTGAATTGATACGAGTTTACCTTTTCGGCATCTTCAGGTATTCCAGTGGACAAATAAAATTGACTCGGTAAATCACTTTTCAGATCTTCACTGTCAAATTCTTGGTTGAAAGGCATTTATTAAAAAACAAAACATTTTGAAATACGTTAAAGTAAAAGGTCCAGTATCCAATTGAGTTTAAGCGAAATAAAAATAGATTTCTGTTCGAAGGCAGAGTGTTTGTGATGTCTAAAAACTCCCTCCCACACTCCCAATAACTGGGCGTAGCGAGAGCGATAAGTTAACCACTAATCCTGTTTTAGCATTATCTTTCTATTCCTACTACTCTCTTTGGAAAAAGAGAGGTTGAACGACTGAGTAACAAATAGTTTTCGTATAAAAATTTCTGTTGAAATACCTCCATTAGCAGGCCATACGCTTAACATTGGGAGCGGACTTGGATAAAACATTTTGGCAAGTAAAAAAACAATATATTAAACAAAACACAAAAAAATCTGTGTATTTTCTTATAACCATCCTGTATTGACTGATATTGATATACGCTGCGATGTATAATATTATATATGTATTCCAATTTGGATTTTCACTTTAGGCGTCATTTTGTTGCCACTCCACCACCCTACGAATCCTCTTCCTTCGCCCTCGCCATTTCCACCGGAACTCATGAATATTGAAATGGACGCAGGAAGTGCATTTCAGCGACACCGGCGGCGGTCGGTCGCAGTAATAAATCTAAAACGGCTTCCTTCAAAATGGTATTCGCGAGTATTTCGTCCTTATTTTTGTGTTTATCTCATATTTCATTATTACGGATTACGCTTTACGATTTGTATTTTTTGGGAATTGACGTTTTTTTAGATGTTAATCTATGCTCTCTGACAATTTATTTGCCCAGTATTAAATACTAGGAAGCCAGATCTGGTTAATGTTGACATTAAAGAATACGAGCCGCATTTTAACAATACGACAAAAAATAATTACTCGTTTCACAATTTTATAATAACCATGATTCAGGACATATGCTGTATCGTGGACGTTTAAGACTATTGAAGAATTCAACTGAATATGACTTTTTTTCACAAAACTATCCATTGCACTAAACCAACCTTGTTAAATTGTATTTTTTAATGTTTTGTGAATAATCGTAGTTTAAAAGTACGTACAATAAAATTGATAACAGTTTCTAAAATTTCATTTAAAAATTTATGTATCGTACCTGTAATTCGGAAAGTGGAAAAGTGACAAAACGATATATCAGTGTAAGGGAAGTTTTCCTTCGTATACAAAAGCGTTTTTAACCTCACAATAATATGAGGCATATAAAAATAAATGCAACAATACATACTTCTATGTTTTTCAAAAATCGAATTATTCTGCTTCATCAAAGAAAAAGCTTGCTAACATTTGTTAAATTCAATGATTTATTTTAATTAATGTAAAATATATTTTAATTTCAAGATTAAACATACAATGGCCACACACACATTAACGGAGTGTATGCGGCCGCGAGTTGTACATCCTAGTTATATATAAACACATAAATTATCCATTTTCGCAAAATACTTTTTATATTACTGGGACGATATGAACTTTTGTTTTTCGTAATTAAAATAAATAATCGAAAATTTGAGGACATTATCAATTTCTTTGTGGAAATATGTACATTAAATTAATTCGACTTTGTACCACGCGTAAGAAGGTTATTTCATTCTGACTTTAAAATGAACTTGACAATTTTTTTAAAAACTATACTTACATGTATAAAATTTCCGATATTGGCAAATGAATTCTGCAGTCATTATTCCGTCGATGCCACATTTATATTTCATCTACATAGTATCTCATTAAGTTATCATTTCCACGACTTCCCAGTCTTGCTTAAGCGCTTTTTTCCAATATTAGAGAGAGGCCATTAAATTCGAGACCGTCCGATTAAATATAGGTCTGCGGCTAATAGTTACCCCGCCTCCGCGACCATTTCCGTTTCCGACGTAATGATTTCGGGATACTTTACCATTAAGTGGTCGGCAGCTTTTGGTTTTATGCGTCCATTTTCAAAAGATTTCTTCATTCCCATTTTTATATACGTCTAGATTTAATTGAATTGAATATGTGCTGGTTTTTATAATATCTTTATTATGAACGAAGGATCAGGAATGTGGAGTGGTTTAAAAATATACCAAAACCGACTTTGACTTCACCTTACTCCGACTCCAATGTTCAAGATTAAATAAAGTCCAACCGACTTTTCCCTTATGCGATGTACCGTTTCTAGGTAGTACATGTTTACATTTGTAATGTTTGCAACTACACTCCTCTCTTGTTTTACACGGTAATTATACATCCTCCAAAAAAACGACAAAAAAAAGGAATACAAAAATGAATGAAATAAAAACCGTGTTATTTGAAATAAGGATAAGTGACCTGCCTTTAAATCTGCATTAATAATAATGACCGATTAAAATGATATCTGTTTTTGCCAAATGGATACAATAAATACACCGAGGGAGTTATTAAAAATATACTTGATATCCAATATTTTTTTTGTGTACGATTCTCATTTTTGTTTTTTTTTTATTACTTACCAGGTTCTACTAGTACTGTGACAATGAAGTGAAATGAATGGTATTAAATTCTTTTCTACCTTACTAAATCCTGAAAGTGATAGGACAAGAACGAGTCATATTTTTGTACTGATTTATTATCTTATCTGATAATGAGGGATTAACGACTTACTCATTCATATACAGCCCATACGTAATCACAGTAAAAGCCGATATGCCTAAACAAACTTTATAACAGTCAATGTTTTGATGCTACTAATTTGTTTCGTATTATTGGGTACTTATTATTTTTATTCAACCAGTAAAGCCATTATTTCGTATCAGAAAACTTTCCAAAGCCCATTTGAATGGCAATAAATTGATAATAATTTTCCGCGTTAAGTTTTTACGACTGCATTAAAAAGAAAAAAAGAAAACAAAAGCTCTTGAACTTTTAACAATTTAAACTACTCCCAAAGCCACTCGATTCGAATGGCTATTAAACTTTTTTTTATACCGTATTATTTTACCTGCAAAAGTTATCCATAAAATTCACTTAAGTGCTAACTAAAATTTGTTATAAACTTTTGACGTATCTCTCCTGGGCAAAATCAGCTAGCGTGTCATGTTATTGATAGTAGCACGAAGCTATGTTCCTTACTTGTATCTGCTATAGAAATAAACTATCGTAAGCTTTCATTTACTCGTCAACTACAAGTATTTACATAATTGAGATTTTCGTATTTATGCTTTGTATGTAAAATATAATAGAAATTATAGGCACTAATGACAATCAGTCCAATCCACATTTTTAACTTTATGAAATAAACTGAAATTTGAATTCTTCAATCAGCATATTGTCATAAATATTAAAACAACCCAAGCCAGCTTACTATTCACATCACATATTATACTGGCTTCTAGGCAGTTAAGCAGTTTGTATGTTGTTTAATAAATGACCTTCGTGAATTCGATCATTTGTGTATGATTTCTCAAATTCATGCAACTTGGAAAGGTGAAAATGAAAAATCTTAACTATATATTCGATGGATTAGTTCTGTAGTGCTATAACTATAAATTAGTAGTTTTGAGATATGTCCGACGGAAGTTTTGACAAAACTAAACTGAGATGTAAAAAAGTGTTTATTTAAATTCATTGTGACTTTGACAAAACTATACAATGATATTTCGAGTAGTATTTGTATAAAACTGAGTGAAGATTGTTTATATTGCTTTATTTGCATGTCCAAAAATCTGCCTACCAAGAGAAAACGTGTATTTTCTATTGTATAGAGAGGTATTCGAATATAATATAATGGGTAGTATAACTCAAAACATCATTTTTTCACATGGAACGAAGCCATCGAATTATGTATAGCTTTTTTTCTGTAGAAAAATGACATTGTTTTATGGTAGTTAGATGAACATACTTTATTTAAAATTTAATTTAATCAAAATTCAGTTTGGGGTGTTTGTCTTTTGAGCCCTTCGTATAAACTTCAAATATAATATTTATTAATTTAGATATTTATTGTTTAAAATTAAAATTATGGTACATGGCATAACAGCTTACGCCAATTCGCCATGTACTTGACACATAAAAGACACAGAATATTAAATAAAATTACATAATACATAAAAATCAACACAAAAAATCAAGAAATAAAATAGTAAAATTTCACAAACAGTTCACAAATACTATCACCAAAAATATCCACTTCACTAGGCAATGAGTTGATCAATCGAACGGCCCTAGGAACTGGAGACTCATACCTCCTAAGCGAGGTATAAGTTTTTAGAAATAAAAGTTTTCGCTCATAATTTCGCCCACGTGAAAATAAATTGGGAGCATGTAAATTAATAGTCATGAGAATTTCAGGATTATTAACTCGGCCCCGAAGGAGAAGAGAAAAATGCTTTAAGCTTGAAAACGATCTTCGAGCTTCAAGAGAGTGAAATGATAACATTCCTAAAAGAAATTTGGTGGGGTAGTATTCATTTAAGGAATTATCAAAGGGAAAGAATTTAAATTTTTTGAAATAATAATATCTAAGAAATTTCTTATGGACTCTCTCCAATTGCAGCTTGTATGAACTTTCATATGGACTCCAAATGATGGATCCATATTCAAGCTTACTTAAGACCAAAGAAACATAAAGCGTGCGAAACACAGTTGGGTTTTCAAATGGTTTGCTTTGTCTAACAATAAACCCAAGAAGTTTGCTTGCACTCAGTGCAATAGAAGTAATATGTGAATGAAAGTTGAAAGAGGAGTCAAATCTTATACCAAGATCAACAACTTCAGACAAACGCTTTAAAGCATCATTAGATATCACATAGTTATATAAGATGGGAAATCTTGAGCGAGAGAAGGAAATGCAAAAACATTTCGAAATGTTGAAGTCGAGTTTGTTTTTTATAGACCAATTCAAAACAGCATTCATATTCTGTTGCAGAATAGTACAGTCAGACTCATTACTGATACGTAAAAACAGTTTTAAATCATCAGCAAAGAGCAGATATTTTATTCCACATGATAAAAAAATAATAATATCAGAATCTTTTCATGTATAAATGCAAAGTACCTTCATGAAAATTAATTTATAATCTATGATATTTACGACATTCGAAAGTGGCTCATTGCAAATGGACTACTTATGTCAAAGAAAAACCTCTCGTTCCATTTTGTCCTTCATTAAAAATTCAAATTGTTTTTTTTTTTATTATCATTTTTCCCAAATTGAAAATAGTTTCTACTCCATACTAAATCCGACTGAGTCGTAATTTCATTGCAGATATTTAATACGATTCTGAGAAAACCCGATTTATAAAAAGGTCTCCCAAATGATATCCTTTATACAAACTAATTAAGTGGAATTTTATATTCTTACGTCGAATATTTTTAATTAATTGGTTTCGATAGATTATTTTTTCCTCCCATGACCTACTAAAATAAAATTAAAAAACCCCATCTAAGCCTCTTAAAGTATCAATGTAACAGCGATATTGGATAGCGATTTTGTGGAGACGTTTTTGGTGATTCTAATTATTTTTTTAAAATTATTCAACCGTAGGGCATTGTTTTTATATTAAGACTTTTTTATATTTAAGGATTTACAAAATTACCTCAATCAATATAGACCAGTGATGCACAAACCGTGGCCCGCGGGCCGCATGCGGCCCTTTTTGATTTTGGTGGCGGCCCATCAATCTTTTTCTCTACATATTTTTTTCACGTAAAACATTTATTTAATAAATGTAAGCAAGCTTTTTCTTCAATGAAGGAGAATAAATAAGGAGAGCACCAAGAACGCATTAACTTATGAATTGCATATAAATGAAACATAAATATTTCACACTGAAACGATTTTTAATAAGCAAGTACTCATAATCCTTTTTTTGCATGGCTTATTTATTTTCTAAATCACACGGTCAAAATAATATAATGAAACCTATTACTCATTTATCTAAATTCACAGGTTGTTTTACATATAACGTACATACATATGTTCTGTATAAAAAAGGATTTAACGCACTTTAAATCATTTTTTTCTTTGCGGCCCGAACCCACGATAATTTGTTTTATGCGGCCCGCTAGAAGGTAAAGGTTGTGCATCACTGATATAGACGTATGTAGAGGTTTGATCTGTTTCACTTAACAGATGGCGTGCGAACGATATTCCGTAATTCTAATTATTCGAATTAATTAGCACACAGTATTTACTTAATAATTAATCCAATCAACATTATCAGAGAGCTAATCATAAAAACAAATAGGTATAAGAGAGCGCTTAGTAACGGTAGTGTAAACACTTACTTTTGGGCGTTTGAATAATCTGGTGACCGTTTTTATACTTTTTATTTCACCACCTTAATATTTTTGCGTTAATTTATTTGCGTCAGTGTATCCAATCACTTCTGCATTAAAATAAGTTTGATGATTATTGGAACCTAGGATACATCAAATTTAGTAGGTTGAGTTTTGTCAGTAACGACTCGGGTTTTGTCTTTTGGTATTTTCATGATATTAAATACACGAATGGTAGAAACAGTATCGTTTATTAAAAAAAAACTAAGATATTATTTTATAATTGTCACTTAATTTATGTAAATATTGTATATTGATTTGGATTTATTTTAAATCTAATTTGTTATTTGTGATAACTTATATGAATTCGGTTTGTATTGAAATTATATTAAGCACAGTATAGATATCTTTTTATGATAATCAAACAATTTAGCCCGGCATTTAATACTTTAATTGCAGTAAAAGGAGGGACGGTTTTTTTAATATTTGTCATTACAGCTAATGCTAATGTGCCAAATATTTTAATGTTGAAAGATCATACGAGAAAAACTCGGTGAGAATTAACTCTAGGAGAATTGATAGAAAATTTCCCAAATTATAATTGTTTGAAATTACCACTAGTCACCACTTTAACTTTATAACTCTTTAATGATTTTTTTAATTACATGTTAGAAGTATTACACATTTTAATTTGTGTTAAATTAGAGCAGTGTTTCTTAACCATTCGAAAAAATCGCCCCCTTTAGCAGAATAGATTATCGACCTCCCCCAAAATGCCATTTGTTGCCATGTTAGTCATATTTACATTTTAATAATAGTGCCCCCCAAATTCTGAAAAATTAAAAACACCCCTCAGACTTTTAAACGCCCACCAGGAGGGCGGTATCGCCCTCGTTAAGAACCACTGCATTAGAGTCACTTATTCATAATTTTAACTGTACGTTGTAAATTCTTTTCAATGCTCATTGCAAATATTTATTTCAATTTGATTTTGTATAAAGAGCACTGCTAAATTATATTTCTTATTAGTCGATAATGCTTGCTATGAGCGAAGCCGGACCAGGTATTGGTAAATAAAAGTGGAAATATGTACAAAGGAATAATGTGTTTTTTCTTAATATAATGCCTTTCCACCAAGTATTGACAGTGAACAAATCCAAAAAGTGATAGAACGTGGCTAAATCCCAATTTGTATTACATTTGTATTACAGTGAGCGAATCGATAGAAAATAATTTGGTCACGGATTGTCACTTATAATTTCCTGGTTGAAAATAAACGTATCCTAACAAGACAACATTTCAGCGGATGTACACTTTGATTTATTAATTCTACACCTCTAACTTACAATTGTTTAGGAAATACATTGGTCAGGTATAACAGCAGGATGTTTTTTTTCTGCTTAGTTATACGACTTTTATTTTCTATTATGAGTGATTTGTCGGTCTTTATGTTATAACCGACATAAACGACATAAACGACAAATACGATTCGATTTATGTCGAATTTAAAAGAATCGGTTTATCCCATCCGCAAATGTACTACGCTCACACTTGAAACGATTGCAATTCAATTTTAATTTTTAAATTATATGGTAAAAATAACGGACGCCACTGATGTATTACCTGATATTAGTTACGATGATATGCTAGTAAAATTTTACCACAATTTCGCGGCACGTTTACGTCGGGTGATAATGGAAGCTCTCGTATTGCAAAGGGGGTGGTTTTGGGACCGGCGAATGTGATTTTCATGTGCCTGATGCAGGCTTGCCGTAGTGCCAGGAAGCTAGACGTAATTTTAGTAGTGGTGGGTTGATATAACAACAAATAAATTCAATTTACGCCGATAAACGTAAGTAAACTTAAATATTCGAACACTGTTTTTTTGTATGACCTTATAATGGAGGTATGTTAACAGAAGCTTTTCTAAGATAACTGGTTTTTACTAAGTTACTTAACCACTATTTTGTTCTAAGAAAGTAGTGATTTATCGGATATGACTAAAATAGGACTAGTGGTAAGCAAATTGCTATTGCTTCGACCCGTTTGTTTTTAGGAACGTATAGGTGGGAGTGTAATTTAAGATAACGAAAAACGATCTATAAATCAATTGAAAATATTTTAGTTATATATTTTTACAATTTTTGGCAAGAGAAAAAATAACTCAGTTTTTTAGTTGCATATAACAATTATTATTCATAAGTGTTTATTGATAATAAACATATCTACGATAATTTATTGAAAGTGAATCTATAAAAATTACGCAATCATTTTGAGAATGCAAATTCATATAATTATTGATTGCATTGGCATTTATTTGGAAGAACTTCATTGTATTAAGGTGAAAAATATCAATGTAATTAGATCTACAAATATCTATCTATATTGTATATCGACTGTGGAAAGGAAAAATGACGTAACCCACACTTAAAAAATTTAACAAGAGACACATAAAATGTTTTTTGATGATTCCTAGCCAAAGGCAAATTATGAAATATACACAACCTTGAAGTGCACGTTGACTGATAAACTGGGTTTTTATTGACTTTTCATTTAGATACTAATACGGCATTTTCAACTCACATCCATTTGATAAAACGTGCATCAAGTTTTAAACATTGTGATTATCGAAAAAAGCTGTTTTGGAAAAACTGTGGGTTACGTCCTTTTTCCTTTCCACAGAACTATATACTTTTTTTTTATTTTTTAACTTATTCTTGTTCATTATTTTACGTGATATCATAGTGTAGAAATAGTCCTAGGTAACATTCTTCCATTCAAGAACGTGGACGAGAAATATTCATTGCTGGTTTTCTTACATAGTAAGGATACGACATAAAACTACTGTTCTATCTCAAAATTATCTTCATTTTCTTCAGCTTTCGTAATTTTATGAATAAAAACCATGTCTGTGTTCAGAAGGCTATCGACCTCTCCGCGGCGCCGGTCGCCATTTTCTCGAAGACGGCCGCCGCGACGTCGCTCTGTTGAATTCAATTAAAAATATAAATGCACTTAACGAGAACGTCTTACGAAAAGAACCTGGGCTTGAATATAAAATGGCCTGTTCATTGTCACATTATTAATGCGTAAAGCATATCATGTCTAATTATTTATAATTTGAAAAAAAAAAAATAATTGACCTATAACCAAAATGAGCAAAGCAGAAGCTTATTTTGAATTTTTGTGGGAGTGTCAAAACTCACATTCTTCGAAAAACGAGTTTTGAGAAAATTGCATAATACCACAAGAGCGCTTTTTTGTATTTATATATAAAACAAGTTATTAATTATTATGATTATCAATCATAAGGTAAAGTAGCAGCTTCTTTAAATCTATTGATCAAAGATTGTTTGCTTCTTAACTGTCTGATAATATTCGTTAAAAAATGTAAATAAGAAACCAATAGTGATTTTTGGTTGTGATATTTACATTGTTTTTACATGTATTTTTTTTTTAACCAAACCATTTTTCAATACACGAATTGATTCATGTAGAATCACTTGGAATATTTAACTAAAAATGTGAAGAATTTCGAAAATACAAAATGTAAGTTTTGATTGTAAGGGCCTCAACTGTTGATTTGAGATTGATAGTTAAGAATTCATTGAAATAAATATAAAATAATTTACTAGCAAAAAGATTTTATTCGCTCTTCTACAAAATGATTGAAAGCGAGTAACTCGTGAGTTACTAACGAATGCTCTTTTCATTGATTGAATTGACATTTACTTGGTAGAACTAAATTATAATGAGGTCAAAATAACATTGTATTTTATTTCTACACTTTTTTTTTCAAATTAAGTTGTTATAAATTTCGGCTTCACGTTCTCGTCAAACCTAGTTCTAAAACTAGCTGTGAATACGTTTAAAAAGTTTATGTATATTGTGCAAGGTGAGGTGGCTTAAATAGCGACTTCAAATGGCACGTGCACACACGCACTCAAAACAGATAACTTTCTAAAAATGTTCTCAAAGTCACGTGAATTTTTCCCAAACATTTGCCAATTTATTTAAACGAAAGTTTAAACTTAGTTTATTTTTAATAAACCACTTTTTTTACAAGTTTAAGTTTTTATTATTAAAGTTGGTGAGCTTTTTATGCCCGTAAATATATATCGGCAGCATTATACTTCTGAAATTCTTCTGCCAATATGGCCATTGAGTAAAGGATAGAGGGAGGCTTGGAAGAATAGGTAGCTGTGACGTCACTCTCTGGCGTGGGGTACGTTATACCCTTCCGCGTGCCATTTAAAGCTCTGGCTATACAATAATGGATCTCATTTAACTTTCATGCCTAAGCAAAAAAGAAAAATGCAACTTTAATGTTTCTGTGATAGATGACACAAATTATGAAACAAATCCACCAACCGCCCCACTCCCCTCCTGCCCGCTGCTCAACTAAAAGACGCGATATAAAAACAGAGAAATTTAGACATATCATTGCTTTGCTTAAAAAATGATTTTTTGTCAATTTAAAGTGACGAATTGAGATTTTGTTTTTAGCTCTATGGACTTTTACGTGGTATTGCGTACGAGTGCTTGATTCGATTCCCTTGTCATAATGACCCACCATTTTAACTAGTTTAGATAGAAAACTAATATACCTCGATCATTTAATATCTGTAGAATCTTAGAGACTTAAAATAAAAGTGTTCCGATGGATTCCGATACACCTCAAGAAGTTGGACGCGTGTGTGTTCAGGGCCGTTTAGGTAATGCCCGTAATTTAACGGCCGTCGTAAAACAAGTTTCTACAAGTGGAGCCATTTTTTACGAGCGCCGAGGAAATCACTTTACAACTTAATCGGGAAATTCGGAAAATCGAAATTTGGGCCCGTAGATATCTATCCGTGGGCATACTTATTGGAGCTTTTCGAGACACGGCCGTATTATCGTAAAATGTTATACATATAAAACAGTACTTTATCTTTCTACTTATTCATTTAGATTCGGCGGAACCGTCGTAAATAGCGCGATTTGAAAAGATGCGTTCAATTTCGAATGCGTAGGTCGTTGAGGAGAGTTTTTTTTTAAATGATTGAATTGATAAAAAGACATTATATGACGGTATTACTTGCAAACACGGCTTATTCCAAAATGGTTAAAAAATGAAACTTGAATTTCATTTTGAAAAACAATGTACATTTTAAAAGTATTTTTATTCTTACATTACTTTGGAACAATATTTTGAATGTTGTCAATCCATGTTTGAGACTGATTTCTAAAAATAATTTATTTTTATCTACTAAATTATAATACATTTATGGTTCACGTTTCAACAACTTTGGAATAAGCCAGGTTTGCAAGTAATACTCTCATATTAAAAATATTTTTTGTACCTATTTCACATTATTTAAGATCATGATCGGTTTCGGCAATCGCGAGCATTATCAACTGATGAATATATACATGCAAACAGGACTATTCATACAAAAACGAGGAAGACTAATAACAACTGATGCTCGTCATAGATAGTCATCGTTTAATTATTTCGGTTCCGACCATCGCAACATTATCTACCTGCATTCTCTACCGTTAGTTGGAAGATTTTTTTAATCCATGCTCTCAATGTGGAGAATATGTCCCAGTGAAAGTATCCGAACTTTTTTTGACGATAACTTTTTGTTAGTCAGTCGCTTTAGCTACGCGCAGTTATTAAAGGATTGGAATTGTGAGAGGGCAATTAAGACATCACAAACACCCATGCCTTCGAACAAATTGAAAAATGCTATTTGTACTGGCACTCGAACCATGTCCGCTCCCAATATGGAGCATATGGACTCCTAATGGAGTTTTTCTCAACAGAAATGTTTCTAGAGGTTGAGAACTGCTTGTTACTCAGTTACTCAACCTCTCTTTTTCCAAAGAGATTATTAATTGAAGGAAATGGTTAGGACAGGACTAGTGGTTAGCTAATCGCTCTCGATACGCCCTGTTCATAGTATAGGATGGGTGGAGGGGGGAATTCAAGAAATCTCATACATCCATGCATTTGAACAGAAATTCATAAATCGATTGAAAAATCAATTTATAAAACTGCCCGTACTGTGGGATTCGAACCCGTGCCCTTCGTAGCGGTAGCCAACGATGTTGACCATTCGACCACACGATTATCTTTCATACAAATTATCTCTTATAGCTCTTACAATTTTTAACCGGCTTTTGAATGTCGCGAATTTCGTTTTTAAACATCGACAAGCCCTGTTTGTGATCATAATATTTGTTTTACTAAATCATCTCAATTTGTGTGTGTATTTTATATACATTTTTACTCCGCAAACAAATGTTACCCGATATTAAATGTGTCTTCTTTCATTATGTTGCGCCGTGATTTATTGAATTTCACACGGTATCGTAATACGTTTTCAGGGAACATTGCCACGGTGTGTGTATGCAAAATGAAACTATCGAATTTCCTTTTTTTTTGCAGTCGTCTTTCGCTTCTTTTTCATTATTATTATTGCGATTTCGCGTTTGATTATCGCCGCATTTGTTGGTTTTTCTAGACATTCGGTCTTCGGAGAACGATGTGCGATGACACGTTATGAGTTTACACAAGTCATATTGCTTGTATAGAAGATGTGACACTCACCGCTCGCTGATCTCCTAATAACTGTGAAATGTTTATCGATATTATTTTTGGATTTGGGAATTCAATAACTGTCGGCCGAGTAAAATTCAGCGGGCTAGCGAAGACTCCGACCGGCGAGCCCGTTGTTAAATTAATGTATGCATAGATATGCATTATGTTTAAGTTTGAAAACGCAGTGATGTACATTTTGTATTCCTGATACATATATTATCTACGACGGCTTAAGTATAACATTTTTAATGCATGAAAATAAAAAAAAACACTGCTCACTCCGACAGGTTCAAACCTGAAAAAATACTTCACGAAACGATCCCCACGCTTGCTAGCTGTAGACTGATTAAGACTGATGCAACCTCAACTTTTATTGCATCATGCATAATGGAGTGGAAGTAAAAATACTAATTGTTCCAATATTGGAACACTGGTGGGTTAAAACGTTTTTTTACATATTATAAGTATACATTCTATAGCGTTAACGCATTGGCAGCCCGCCGTTGCCTAATCTGTTACTGTAACCACTCATTAAAATCTCTGAACGATATTTTTCACAAAACGATTGTTCCATCAATTATCATCAAATAAAAAATGATATACTACAACCTGTTTGACAATTTTTAATTAAAAAAAAATATCCGCAGCAATCGAAGATGGAGATGAAGAAGACGTAAATGGATTTCTGTGTTTTTTGTTTATAAATCAGAGTACAGGACAACAAGACTCCGCGATTCCGACTACGACAACTCCGACTCCACTCGCATATATTTTCAGGATTTATTTATTGTATATGAGGGAATTATTTGCTTAAAAAATATAACTTGAATTTCATTTTGAAAAAAAATGTATACACATATGTACATTTTAAAAGTATTTTTAGTCTTACATTACTTTGAAATGATATTTTGAATGTTATCAAGCCATGTTTGAGACTGGTTTCTAAAAATACTTTCAATTTTTTTTATCTACTAAATTACATCCATGCTTCATGGTTCCACAATTTTGGAATGAGCCGTGTTTGCAAATAATAGTCTCATATTATGTAGTCATATATGACTGGAATTGATTCTAACGCCAAATGCCCATCCAGAATCACGTAATATCTCATACCCGTTGATTTTAATTATGCCGAACTCCATTACCGGTGTCCTCGGTCGTTCCGCGCGGCTAAGTATTCCCCGGCTGTTTGCCCTCGGTAAACACACAACTGGACCACGGTTTGCCTGACGCAAACACACTCCTCGCCAGCCACATGCCATTTTGACCTGCATTCGTGGGCGTAGAATTGCTGTATGGAATAATGTTTGTATTGAAAATGGATTTATTTTTTTGGTTTGTATTGTATTTTCAGTTCACCGGAGATATATTTTTTTTACACACACATTACATAAGATTAACAAATTTTAAATTTAAAATTGGCAAAGAAGTTAGCGAGTAAGCTCCGACAAGCTCTTATTTAAAATATAAAAAAATAACATTCGTTGAAACTCACTCACGTTGTATGTATCGATATCCGAAGCAATATTGTTAAAAATTGTTAAAGCTCTCCCCAGTGGCATCCCCATTAGCAGGCTGGTTGTACACATTAGGAGAACAAACAATATATAACATACTGCAATCATGTTTTTAATTAACATTTTCATTAATCTTTTTAAGGGCCTGCGCATTGTAGTGTTTTGACTTGTTATCGTTTGTCCCACGTGGACCCTGGTTGAGAAACGCTGATCTAGAAAACTGAAAATATTTTATTATAATATCAGAATAGGCATTGACCGTATAATACTATTTAATAACCGCACTTAAGGAATTCCCTTTTCGAACTTAATTAAAAAAAAAACTTTTTGTAAAATTTATATATTGTCGGTTACGATGTTCTGCCTATTACGGGTCGATATGGACCCATCATATTTTTTTCATGCTCATACATAATAGAGTTGTTCCAAGTAAATGTATATTTTATATTAAAATGAACTTCCACAAAGTTATCGCCGAATCCATCGAAAGTTAATGTATATAAATATATATTTTTTTACCATGTCCGCTCCCAATGTGGAGCATATGGACTCTTAATGAAGTTTATCCCAACAGAAGTCTTTCTACGAGAACTGCTTGTAACTTAGTTGATTAAACAAATAATCAATGTCATGGTTCAAAATAGAGGTGTCACACATTCGGAAAGCCTTTGCATATTGAAAAAATGTGATTTAAACCTAATATGTACATACCTTCATAGTATCGTGTGCTTTCTGGTTTATTTGTTTTTCTTTATTTAAATATCTATAAGCGTCGTAACTAGTGTCTGTCATACTAATAACACCCTTAAATTAAGTGGGCGGCCGATCCTCCATGCAAATCTACTGGTCGATTTCCATTTAATATCCGCCCATCCGACCCTGACTATTCTAACAGAACACAGAGCTGGAGGTGTTATATTACGTTGGATATGGTTGTAGGGATTAGCATCTTGGCAGTTGCGTGCTAGTGGGTATTCACGGGGAAAAAAACAACCCGTTATAATCAATATGGCTGAATATAAGAAAAAATGTTTTTATGCCTCTGAATAAAACTATGTAATACAATTTAAATGCCAAATTTTGACAATTATAATAAAGTCTTAGCCTATGTTATAAATGTGTAAATGTATTGCAATATATTTATCACGTTCAATAAAGGTATTCACTGTCAGTTCTTACGTCTGGGATCAGGGGTTAAATGGAAACATTCCTAAATATTCGCTGGGAAAAATGATTCAATAGTTGAATGAAAAATGGTTTGAATTTCATAATGTATAATCTTTTTTCAATACTTGACGAGACGTATTAATTGTTAGCAAATATTAGTTTGTAGCACGACTTGTTTTTGAGTGAGTTTTGTGTTGTTTAAATAAACAAAATCGATTATATAGGCCCTCGAAAGGTGAAGTGACCCAACTAGTAATATGGTAAAAAAAAAATCTTGGACTTTTAACTATAATCACGTCTTCATTTTGTGTTTTGGCGTATTGCATGTTTTTATTTTACGGATATAAAACTATTGCAATGTGTATTAAGTGATGTTACTTAACTTTTACGACACTTAAAGTTTTAAGACGTGTAGAATATATATATTTTTTTAAATATCACTTGGCTCACTTCACCTCTAATGGGACCATATGTACTACGTATTAAAAAATAATGCCGAATTACTTTTTTAACTAACGCAAAGTTTATATAGTTACATTGATAAAATAAATAAATAATATTTGAATAATTCATTAGACATCCAAATAACAAAAAAGAGACGTAATATATTCGATTGGGGTCCGGTAGGACGCTACTGCATTAAACATAGACAGCAGTGGGTGGGAGTGAAGAATAAAGAATCCTTTGTTTAGCTCTACCAGATCAGCATGTACGCTGATCACGTATTTTTGGCCTGCCTACACATGATGATCACCCAGGGATAGTTTTTAGTTTTATCTGATCAATAATGTCCAAGTCTGGCGTATTTTAGTAATTACATTCGAAACTTTGTCAATATTATTGAATTTTAGTTATTTAACGGTAAAAATACAAATATTAAAAGATTACAAATAAAATATTATTTGTAGTTACTCTAAAAAATGATCTTGTTTTGAAATGAATCAATACAAATGAAATCCCATTATTATTCGAATATACATAAAATCTAGCGATTCATTACACATGACATCATTGTTTCTGAGGTGGTTTTTTTTATTCTAGAACAGTGGTTTCCAAACTTTATGCTACTACGCCTTCCTTTCAAAAATAAAAAAAAATATTATTCTCTAAAAAATATTGAGGGTAATCGGGAGAGTGCCACATGTAACTGTTTTTCTACTACATACTAACATTACTCGATATCTGGGTGCAGAAAAGCGTTGTAATTCCACATTTTTGTGTGTAACCTCAAGTTCATCATGTTTATTATCAACAAATCTATTCTGTAGCGTTGGAGCATGTCACTTTTTAAATAGCTCTGTTCTGAGAAAAAAAGTTTTAATATAAATTAACTGTGTACCAATGCTTAAGATTTACATTTATTCACTTATATCTTGTTGTTACGATAAAACAGTTAATTTATTTGTGTATTATGTAATTAAAATTAAATTTCTGCTAATTTTTTCTCGCCTTAGCAACACCACATCTCATTAAGAGGGCGTGCATCCCAGTTTTAAAATCTCTGATCTAGAGTTCGAATGAAGTAATAATGTTTGAAAACTCCTTAGAATCAAAACACGCTGAACTAAGTAACGTAAAAATTGCAAATAGTCCACAAAGCATTGTATTTTATTAGGTTCTGTATATAAGTCAACACACACAAAGAAACGAAAAAAAGATAAAATTACAGTCACAATTATTTCAGAGAAGTTTGGCAACTGTGTCAGTCTGGGAAACATCAGTCCTGATGTAAACGTAGTAAACGATGTTACTTATGTCAGATGATGTAATAACAATAATAACTCAGTTAGTTCTTTTTTTTATTGGCAGAGCCGTGCCTTTTGACCTCGTCGCGAAATAAATGAATCAATCAGACAGACTGCAAATTCGAGATCCGATTCAGATTCGCCCAGATTGGTGATTGATGATATCATCGATATGTCGCCATTTTTTTATTGAGAGCGACGTTGCCAAAAAAAAAACAATTTTGCATGTCGAATGTTCTTAAATTTTACTACGTTATTCTTCTCGTGTGTGTATGGAACTCTTATATCAATTTTCTGATTTCAATATCTTGTTCTTCCACTGGTAATCAACTGTAAAAATTGTTGAATTTATTTCAAAACCTTAAAAACAAATAATCAATTGAAATCTTATTTTTGACATGGTAGTCTTTGATTTTTGAAAATACTAACACAGTAGAATTGTTAAAGATAATGCGATGGTAACAGAAAGGGCAGCTTAAATTATCTAGTAGTATTCTACTGCATTGTTTCATAAAATTATCATGATTTTCACAACGCTTAAATGTGGCAATTTTATTGGTGCATCCCGTTAAAGGGTAGCCGGTAAATTGCTCGAATTACAAATTATTCGAATTGCTTGGTTATTTAAAAGATTTTTCACGACTTTTTCTACGAATTTCATTTTTATCTTGTGCGACACTTGTTTAGAGAGTGAAATATATAAATAATTTTCGTAAGTATTTATTTTAACCGTGTTCGCTCCAAATGCGGAACATATAATCTTTTAATGAAGTTTATCTCAAAAGAAGTGTTTCTACGAGAACTGCTTATTAATTAGTTACTCAAACTGTTTCTATATATTTCCAGAACACATAGAAGACTAGGGCTAAGACAGAACAAACGGACAGAACAAACGGAAACAAATTGATTATCTTGTTATTCGAGCAATTTCCATTCGGGCAATTTACCGGGAACCCCGTTAAAGACATAAATAAAGTCAGCTAAAACTTTTACTATTATAAACTCATGCTTTCAAATGACTGTTAGTTTGTTCTTGATTTAAACATTTGTTGTGCTGATTTCAAAAACTGTTTTTTTTTTTTTACTATTTTCAATTATTATTATTTTTATGATTGTTTTCCAATCGCTATACCTTCGAGTAGTAACTTCCAAGTAGTTCTCCGCCAAGTAGTCGATTAAACGTATAGTCTTTTCTAGCAATCATCGAATTTTTCTTCAAAGTAATTATTTAATAAGGTTAAGAGCCAGAGTGATTTTAAGTATAGGATTAAAAATTGCCTAGAGCTACTTTTCTTTGTCTTCTACATTTTTTTTTTCTTTCGTTAACGTATTGACGTGGTCTAATTTTAATTCAACCTTGTGGTTTGGTTATTTGTGTCAATCCTTTTGTAAATTCTTCATTGTTTTAATATGCAATTATAAGCTTACCCCAAAGGTAGATAGTCCACGAGTCACTCTGTTGTATACGAAGTATACCATCGTTTATCCGCATTGAAGATAAATTTTGCAGTGATGTTTACACGAGCTGGCGGGATGGCTGTTTTTGAAGCATCGTGTATTTATTGAGTTGCGGTGCTTGTAAACATTTTCAATTACTACACAATTACCCTTCGACGGACTTCAGCGGATATAATACTTCTTTTTGTAAATATTTATTCGATTCATAATTCTGTAACATCCAATTGATTCCTAAATTACGGATTAGCTCTACTATTGTGGTCAAACATTGGTAAAACTTGAGACCTGAAGTCGAAAATAGGATCGAGGAGCGATAAGGTACAAAGTGACCCTAGACAAATTTGGGTAATTTTTGCATTGAATTTATTGAGTAATCATTGGAGATAACAATATATATCAGCTAGATATTATTGTTATTCATCGAATGGTTGAAATAAGTAGAATTTTGCCATGCGAATACCTCCCTAGGAACTCGAAGGTGAATAGAGAACTACACCGACGAAACGCCATCAATTTTGATGGTATGTAAGTTGCTAAGTCTGCAACCTTCTTTTTTATCTGCTGTTAATTGATGACTTTATTGTAGAACATCTCTCTGTTTGGGTCAGACGGTTAGGTTACTAATGTATTAGATATTAAACCACTAATAGGAGATTTAGCCAACATAATCTTTCCTACCGTCCCCTGCGCTGTTCTCGATGTTGTATAAGCAATATGAGTTAGCAAAACAATTAAAATTGGTATTTGAAGAAAATGTGACCTAAGTATGCAATATCTCATTGTTTAAATGTCTATAACAATAGGCCGAAGTACAGAAGTTTCGAAAATTGTTCTCGGAAATATCGTCACAATTAATGAACATAATTACAACTGCTGCCAATTATCATCGCTAAAGTAACCTTTCTTAAAATTTGGTGAATATATCTTGCGCTCCGGAAGCCCAACTTCCACATCCACAACTGAGATTACAAAAACATTAATAAAACTAGCATTCTCACTTACATTCTGCTTTTTTGGTCATAGACGACTGACGGTATTACTTCTACTTTCTGTGTGATTTACCGTCAGTGGTATAGATATTTAGTGGCTCGTGTCATTGTTGTTGCTTGACTTCATTTTAACAGGAAGAGTCTTTCCTTTAATGCACACTCTTTCACGCCTCCGAGAACATCTTTTCATGGTTGCCTGTCTTTATTTTAATGACGTGATCAAAGTACAATAAGATTTTCCTTCGATATACAGTAAAGATTTTTTATTCCTAGTTTAAGAAGAATGGAGCCATTCGTGTATTCCCTAATTCTAAGCATCCTTATTTTTTTTTCTTCTTATTTACAGTAACTAAAAAAGAGTTTTCCGTGACGTTAGATGCAATGTTTTAAAGACAGCTTCGACCCACAGTTGTTACAGCAGTAACCCACTAACTTGGCGAAACAAAACAGCTCACTTCGTTGCAAATCGTTTCGCGTTTGTTTCGAACAATGTTCAATTTGTTTGCAATGTAATTTTATCCGTCCGGTATAATAGTCTAACGAAACCTTTGTTTTTAGTTGTTGCCAAGCACACATATTGTAACTTTATTTTATGGTTAACCTGTTGGATGCTGAATACTAACATTGAATATGCTTTGTATTTGTAGTATTCATAATATTAATTATAACTCTCCTGTTACGAACCCTTTATCTGCGGATATGATTTGGAATGAGATAACAATTGGTATTTCTAAATAAAATAATATTTTATTTTATTTTAAAGTTATCTGTCACGTATTTATTGATCTTAAATGTAAGCATCATTAATGACGCATCGATCCATCGAGTAATAGGTATACAAAGGATTTTATAAAATTTAAGAAGAGCTTATAAAAATTCACAAATTTCGAACAAAATAAAATTTTATAATAAAATTCCATTAAGCACCTTCAGGCGATATCTTAAATCACTAAAAAATCTGAAAGTAATTGTAGGACATATTACTATTTTTTTTTTTAACTCGTTACGATTTGTATGTTTCGTGTGTATGTGTGTCTAGAATGAGCCTAGAAAAGGACTAGTAAATAAGACTGACTGAATGGAAAATGTAAATGCTTATATATAATAAACAGTGATTACTGTGTGTACAATTGAACATATTTATAATATACAAATCAATAGAATATTTAACGCAAATGACTTCTTTACTTGCCAGCAAAATTTAAAAAATAAAACAGAAAATATGTGTCTGTTTGTCTGTCACAAAAACTCCTCCCAAACGGTGAACAGTAGACACGTGAAATTTGCACATGCTATTTTGTTATTAATTTTATTAATAAACTATATTTTGATGATATTTCATAAGTTACGACTCACAGTGATACTTTCGACATCCAACTTTCAACTTCCAACTTTACCTAGCATCTATCCCGAGCGATGCCTGTTGATAAATGATAATTAAAATATAATTTATAGCTACGCCAACGCATATAAAAAGGAGTATGCAAACTTTACCGCATCGTATTATTAAATTGACGACGGCTTCAATCAATATAATGAAAGCGGAGTAGCTGAACGCTTAAGCGTGTAGTGCCGGGACTCGTCGGAGACGTGGGTCGTGGGCTGACATGGGTTAAGTTGAAAGTTGAACGTTAAAGTGAAACTTCGGAAATAAATCGCCCGTTAAACTTTGCTTATCGGCGGTTATCAGGATATCTGGGTATTATTATCAGCAAAGACGAAATCTGTTATGTTATTAAGCTCAGGTTGGGGTATAGGGCCATTGATTCGGACGCTCGGGGTTAATTGGTACGTCGGCGACAATAACGATTTAATATTATTACTTTAACAGTTTGACATAGTGCTACGTAAATTACTTTGGAGTGATGCTGCGAATTAAAATATTGTATCGAAATTTGATATGATAAATTACATCAACTTGTAATATAATATTTTTGATTGAATTTGAGTTAATATAGTAGAAATCAATTATAATAATTTGGAAAAATATCAATGTATTTTACTTCTCTAATTGCTATTTTATAATTCTTTTAACTTAAAGGAATACTACTCCACCAAATTTCTTTTAGGAATGTTATCGTTTCACTCTCTTGAAGCTCGAATCTCTTTTTCAAGCTTTTAGCATTTTTCTCTTCTTCTTCGGGGCCGAGTTAATAATCCTGAAATTCTCACGACTATTAATTTACATGCTCCCAATTTATTCTTACGTGGGCGAAACTATGAACAAAAACTTATACCTCGCTTAGGAGGTATGAGTCACCAGTTCCAAGGGCCGTTCGATTAATCAACGCATTGCCTAGAGAAGTGGACATTTTTAGTGATGGTATTTGTGAACTGTTTGATAAATTTTGATAAATTATATTTCTTGATTTCTTATGTTGAATTTGATGTACTGAGTATTTTTACTTTATACATTGTCTTATTATATTTTTCAAGTGCATGGCGAATTGGCGTCAGCTGTTATGTCATGTACTGTAATTTTATTTTTTTAACAAATAAATAAATAAGCAAATTTAGAATGGACGAAACTACAGATATACCTTCGATGATCTCAAATGTTCTTAAATGGCTGAAAGAAATCTGCAGATAGGGACCTTGGTGCAATAATTCATTTAGGCATTGGCCTTTTTTAAAATGTAATAAGCTATCTGTATGAGGATTAAACTAACTCGACACTCAACAATATTATGTTTCCCTCTCTCTTAGGTACGTTACATTTGTTTCATGCACCTGTGATAAGAAGAGAGAATATATAAGTCAGAAATTGCAGTACTTTACTAATTAAATCTGAGAATACTGTTTTCTCTTAAATTAACAAGTGGCTCGCCGGCCTTGGTAAAATTTAGCAACGGGCTCGCGCGAGCCCCTTAAACCCCCCTTCAGCCCAGCCCTGGATCGGGGCTTTGTTGAATTTTAAAAAAGCTCACACCCAATTATCAAGAATAAAAATGGCACCAAATAAAAGTTTAGAGAACACCGGTCTAATTTAAACCAAAGGGCTGCGGACACGCAATAACTCAAAAGAAAACTTAATAAAAACATACCCATAAAAGGCCTTTACCGAAAACACAATAAATCTACCGCAGTCCGCGCAGTAAATTGCCCCCAGTCCCCCCGGGATTCCTGGACCCGTCCGACTTATGAATAAATTCGCCTCGGAATAAATTGACAATTGCATTTTGTGTCCAGTAAAAAGACAGCGATAATCATCGCGAGTGACGAATGGGGGAAGTCCCTGACAAACATTCGCAATGTTTTACAAAACAGTATATTATGACTGTGCCCTGATTTTCATTAAAAACTTTGACAGGGTACGAGGGGTGGAGAATCAACACGCTTCCGTTTATTTTAGACGTTCGCATTAGAGCTTGTCGGTTTTCAAAAATCGGGTTTTTCTACGAAATATTCATAATTCGGATGCCGGTTTCTTCAGTTTAGCAATCCGGTTTCTAATATTGTAATTGATACTGATGTATGTATTATTTATCAAAGACTAGCCGGTTCCCGGCAAGCGTTGTAATACCACTCAAAGAAAGAAAGTTTTTATGTTTTAGTTGTGTTTAGTTATTTGTTAAAAAATTAAAATTACAGTACATGACATAACAGCTGACGCCAATTCGCCATGCACTTGAAAAATATAATAAGACAATATATAAAATAAAAATACACAGTACATCAAATTCAACATAAAAAATCAAGAAATATAATAGAAAAATTTATGAAACAGTTTACAAATACCATCACTAAAAATGTCCACTTCTCTAGGCAATACGTTGATTAATCGAACAGCCCTTGGAACTGGTGACTCATACCTCCTAAGCGAGGTATAAGTTTTTAGAAATAAAAGTTTTTGCTCATAGTTTCGCCCACGTAAGAATAAATTGGGAGCATGTAAATTAATAGTCGTGAGAATTTCAGGATTATTAACTCGATATTAAAATAAAATTAATACGTAAGATAAAAAGTTCATTTTGATTATACATATACTTCTAAATAATTTACTTTTAATCTAAAATATTGTTTCTACAAAAAGTTACATCTTCTGAAATCTTAAATTACTTCTCATGCAGAGTTTTAGTTTTTTTTTTAGATGGAACCTTGTTTACTTTACCCAAGGCGTCTCCTTGAGTGCTGTAGAAGAGCGAAAGTTTGCTCGGTAAATATTTGTCATGAAACAACTTCGCGTGGTAGAGAAGTAGATAATAATTTATGCGACGAAAAAATTTAACAAAATTATCGAGACGTCCATTCGTGAATATGTGCTAAGTACGCGAAGCTATGAAGCTTATCGGGCGACCGCAATGGCGGCGGGAAATGGTCGCTTTCGAACCCTTTTCCGTCTGTCAGATTAAAAAAAAACAAACAAAAACGAAACCCTTCACGATTGTACGACGAATGTTTCCGGTACGCCCCCGGCCCGCTCTCCCCGATTCGATATGAACCCATTTTTTATGCGCCCCCGTTGATGTTTTTCGCGCTGGACCGGGGGATGATTGTTGTGTCGCCTTCTTTATTTTGCGACATAAACAATAAACTCGGCTGTTGGGTAGTTTTACACAATGTCGCGAAATTTATTGCGTATTAAAAATAAGGCTTTTATGTTGTTCATGATAGATTGATAATTAACCAAATAATTTGAAAAGTTTCTTATCTTAGTTTAACTCTCGCGGCTCGGAGACTAGAAAAATACTTCTCTGCCGATGGGGGTCGTTTAGGGACCCCAGTGGTTTCCTCATTATTGGCCTTATTCTTATGAATTTCAAAAAAAAAAGTTATTTATACATATGTACATATTATATAATTTTATAAATAAAACTATAGCAATAATGCTGACGTTTTCATAGGCATGCGGTAAATATAATTGAAAAGTATTAAGTCCTAAAAAAGATTTATAATACTTGATAGCTCTTTCGGGTTGACGCCATCTACAGTGCGATATCTTCTTTCAGATCCAGAGCCACAAAATCTATCTACATCACTTGTAATATACAAATTAAAACTTAATTGTTCCACAGGTTGTGACACGTATTCAGATATAACATATAACTTATAAATTTAAATTGTGTATAAAAAATTAACTTCCGCAAAGCTACCGCCAAATCCATCGAAACTATTGCATCATTTATAATTAATAGTCAAATATAATCATTTCTAGACATTATCATATTGATCAATTATTATTATCAAACAATGATCATACATCAATTTTAACGTTAAAAAAACACAATTTGTATGAAGCTTCTTAAAGAGACGACACGCCTAGTTACGTAACCAGTGAAATAACATAATTATAACTTAGGTGTTTAAATTTAAGATGTCGACTGAAGGTGCTTGGTGAAATTTCAATAATAAATTTTAATCGTTAAAATTTTGTGCATTCACAAAGTTTTGTCACTAACGACTCGAGTTTTATCCTTGCACTTGAACGCCCGAAGATGCCTAAAGGCGAAACCCAAGTTGTGTGAATGTAAACAGTTTTGAACGATTCGAATTGAAGTGTTTTAGTTAAGTATTTAATTGCTACTGAATAAAATAACCCCTTTTCCTGTAGTATATATAGGTCAGCGGTCGGCAAAATGTTTGGGTTCACGGACCGCTAAATTCACAATTTTAATCCAGCGTACCACTATTATATATATATATATACATATTCAATATAACATATTGAAATGAAATTGATCAAAAGCGTCTAAAAATGCACCTAGTTCATAAAATAATGTCAGATTTCTCTGCGGACCACACTTTACCGACCGTTGGTATAGGTATTTTGTTATATCTGAAAGAAGAATAGATATTGTAATAAATGGCTAAAATAATATCTACTTGTCCTTTTTTTCTATTATATTCGCCTTTTCACCCGTTTTCATTTAATAATTGATGTTGATTGTATTTATAAATTGTGCTTCCAGAATGCAAACGTTAGTATTATATTATATATCAAAGTCAGACGTACATATAATAACTGTCTCATTCCTCATAATTTAATTTCCCTCTTAACGTCATTTATGACCATTATTTTATTAGCTAAACGCAGCCATTTAATCCAGTGTCGAAACCGCAAGGCCTGTTTGTTATATGCATACGTATTAGCACTGGACATTAAACACAGTGTCATATTCGCTAGCGGTCTGGCGTCGGTAATAATAATGTATTATATTTGCGAGTGTGCAATTCTGGGGGAAACTATTTTCAGAGGCGATGCAACGGAATGCACCGGCGCAATTGAGATGCGGAGCGATGCGCTTCGTCCACTGGACCAGACTGGAAACCATTCAGGCCACGTATATTGGAATACTTGAAATTTGTTGGGCGGCGGCGCTGTTGTTCGACGTCCAAAAATGTACAGCCGATCCTTTGAACAATAATTGTGAATTGTTGAGATAAATTTAGGGACACTTCTCTTGCAAGCTTTAAAAATATGTTTCTGTTAACCTGGTATTTGATAAATAATATATTCTTAACTAACGCCGTGTTTAATTCAAGAGTCTAATCGGAATTTTAGATTTGCTAAGCGAAGTGAATAATACGTTCCACAGACCGTCTTTAAAAGCTATAGAAGTGTATTTTTTTCATTCGCAACTACAAAAAACTCATTTTTATATGATTTTTCCTCGTTTTATTTGCACCGATTCAATTTCGATTTTGGCATTTATTGATACTTATGATTCAAAACCATCGTTTTAAATTTTCATAGCCCTCAAATATTTTGACTAATAATCGGCAAAAGAGCTTAAGCGACAATAATTGTTCAATATTGCCTACGGCGTCAGTGACAAATATTTAAGAACGTGTTATCTCATTCGCCTGACTTTTTTTAGGGGCTGTGCATTTTAGTTTTTTGACTTGGTTATCGTTTGTTCCATGTGACTAGGGCATCCAATCCCGGGATTCGGGATCCCGTTCAATTTTCTGATCCCGAAATCCCGGGATTGACATGGTCGTGATCCTGGAATTTCGGGATGGAAGTATACCAAATTTGAGATTTCAAATTCCTCGGTGACCTAAAAAAAATCGAGGTTTCGTGACAATCCTGGGGAAAAGTATACCAAATTGGCGATTTCAAATTCCTCGGTGAGCTAAAAAAAAAAAACAAGGTTTTGCAGATAATCTGAGGAAAAAGTATAGGGAATCGAGGATTTCAAATTCCTCGGTGAATTAATCCCAATCCCGGAATTGAAAATTTATCAATCCCGAAATCCCGGGATTGGATACCCTAATGTAGACCACGGCTAAAGAACGCTAATCTAGAGAATTGAAAGTAGTCAGTATAATATCATGATAGGCATTGGCCATATATTACTATTTACTAACATCATTTAAGTAATTCCTTTATTGAACATATTACGAGAATAACTAAAAAAAAACCTTCCCGTGTAAAATTTATAAACTGTCGGTTACGATTTTCTGCCTATTACGGGTCGATTCCATTAACTAAAATGAGTACATATTTTTTTAAGTTAATCGTTTAGCTTAAAAAATATAAGCAAACTTTTCGCCGACAAAGTAAAATAAATCAGTTCATAGAAATAGGCTTACTGATGAAAATTTAGATTTGATTTTGCAGCTTAATACTTAAAATATTAAGTTAAATTCTAAAGAATTAATTAAAAATTTACATAGTCAAAGATCGTATTATTTTTTGAATTATAATGTACAATCTGCATACTGAAAGATTTTACAATAAAAACATTATTTGTAGATACGTACATTCAGTTCTCTTTTTACACAGTTTTGAAATAGCACGATCAATAACGTAATGTGAACTAACTTTCATTTATCTACATTCACTTCTCGAAAGCTCAATTGTGCTTTAAACTAGGGTTTCTCAACGGATGGACATGTGGCCCCCAGGTGGCCACAGCGTGTTCTAAGGGGTCCACATAGATTTATTTTTGTTTTGGGGAGCCACAACACAGTTTAGGGGGGGCACGGGTGTTGATAAAACGATACAGGGAAGAGCGCAGCTATTTTTTGTAAATCCGTAAATAAAATAAATTACTGGCATTCTAGATTCGAAAATCTCGGAAGAGCTATAAAAAAGGTGGGTTTTTGAAATTATAATTTTCATGGGAAGACCAAACAATGGTATAGGGGCCACAGAAAAATAAAGACACTCAAATGGGGCCACGTTCAACGTCCCAAAAGGGTTGAGAAACACTGCTTTAAACAATGATAATTGCTTAGATTTTGTTTGTATGCATGCGAATGAAATAAAGTTTTAATTATATTTTCTCTACACTGGTCAAATGAGTGTTATCTAGTTGTAGTATATTATGTTAAAGTGGCGATACTTATTGGTGGATTTTGTTTTGAAAAAATCTTCTCGGTAAAATATGCTCGAATCAACAAAAAACTGTAGGCATAAAAGTGTTTTCTTATCATCCATCATATACATATAATGTCGTGTTATTCGCCGATAAAACGCTTTTTAAACACGTCATTTATTTTTTATTACCTGTCAGATTTAAAATGGCTCCCGGCCATTTTAAAGCATCTTTTGCAAAATTACTTTCGTATAACTATTGTAGCAGTATGTGGCTTACGTCAAATCTATTGATCGATGATCTCAAACTTAAAAAAATAGACTGCTTGGCATTTGCTTGGTAAAACATTATTGCTATAATGGTAAACATAGGTATGTATTTAAATACCATTATATATACTTTTTTTATGTGGAAAAAGGATATTCCGTCAGTAATTTTATACATCCTCATATCTCAATAAGTACACGTTTTCATAAGAAACAAAAATGTACTTTATTCTACCGCTATCGCTTTATATCGCCATAAAATACCACAGGAAATTAATAGGGAAGCAACCAAACACGTTTCCATTCATGCCATCATCTCCTTCATAATAAATATAGCGTATGACCATATTAATTGCTAACGTTTTTGAATTAGAGAAAAAAAAGTTTTTTTTTTGAATACGAGAAATGTACCATTTTAACTTGACTGTGGCAGAACTCAGAACTAAAATTGTCGCCCTAGGAAGTGTTGACTATGGCAACGTTAATGATGCGATGGTGGCGCCCTCGCGGGCAATCAAGTTACGCTGGTATATCTATAGTTATAGGAATGATATGTGTGTATTGAAATTCTGAATTCATTTCGTCAAAAAACTCAAAACTGATAATAGTTGAAATACGTGTAGTATAATACATTTGGTGTCACCATGGTGTCACAAAACTGTCAAACTGAAGGAAGATATCAATCAATGCTTTTTGCATTGCAAAAACATGTAAAATATAAGTAGCATTAGTACAAATTAGTATTTTTTTTAATATAATACCTTTCCACCAAGTATTGATAGTCAACACCCTAAAAGTGATGCTCCATGAGCTTAAAACCAGTTACCACGTTATACTTAAACACAACGTTTATGCACAATATAAAGGAATTAAACCAATTTTAAAAGCTATATGTCTAAATGATGTTATTTATTTATTTACTGTTGCAAATGTAAATGACAGTAAATATTATTATAGCTTATGCCAATTCGCTGTGGACTTGACAAATATAATACAAATAATAATATAAAATACAATAAAAGCCATCGCTCTATTTTCGTGTAAACATCGACGGTACCTGAAAATGCAAAAGTTCTACGTACCAATGCCACGCCACGTATGTAAGTATTTCTAGGACATCAACGAAGCTTTTGGTGCTGTAATGTGAATTTAATCGAAAAGCGTTCCACTCGAATCGCAAAGCACTTCCATTGTAAACACCTTTCAAACTTTTATATCACAGATTCCTCAAGTACTTCACAATACTTTCTATTGAACAGTACACACAACTTCCTAACTCTATTGTGTGTCTAAAATTCAGCTCGAAAATGTTAATTGACAATAGTCAATATTTACCGGTCCAGTTTTTTTTTGTGATATTCAATTATGTCGGAAAACGGATACTGTCGTAAATTGTTTTTTACATCAATTTATGGGTTTGTTTTCCATGACATATACTATATAGTTACCGTTCTAACAGAAGTTTTAGAAGCGATTCGTTATTTATAAACACATATGGGTAAGAGATATTTTTATTAACCCATTATATGCCGGTAGGTACAGTAGCATTTCTAGACTATGTGCCGCCCCCAAGGAGAGCTAAAAATAACGCTCTTACTATTTTTATAAATATTTTTTTGAAATTACCTTATCTGCCGCCTACAGTGCTGAGATCGGTAAATGTCATATTTGAAAAAGATTTTTGCAATAAATTTAACTACTGTTGACCCATCGGTCATAATATTATTACCATTTAAAATGTTTTTTGTTGGCATTTTTTTTATCAAAGAAATTGAGGCATCATTTTTATTCTTAACTAAATTCGTGTGTTAAAAATATTTAGTCATTTAAAAAAGAAAACTGTGATTATTTTCCGCTCCCTTAGACTTGCCGCCCCTAGGCAACTGCCTACTCGCCTATGCCCTCGGAACGTACCTGGGTAGGCATAAGGACGGTCGTGCACCTAGGTTCGCGATTTTCTTTGAAATAATAAAACCTAATAAATATACATTTTTTGATAATTAATTAATATTATATCGTATAGATTTACTAAATAAAAACACGTTGTTTCATTTGCGACGCCTTGTACACGAAAAAATCAAAACCAAATGTTTACAATACGTCAGTATACGTACTTGTTAGCGACGCGTTTCGGTAATACAAGGAAGCTTTTTTAAAAATCGATATTACATTGCTTATAATACAAAATATGACAACTGTAAGTAATACACTGTGATTATAAGAGTTGTCGCTGTCTGTATAAAATGTTTGAATTATTAAAATCGTCGACCTTGTCCGTTTTTTTATTTGTGTGTGATTGAAAAATCCATAAACATGACAAAGTTTAAACAGCGGTTTCAAAAGCGTATTATTTTGTTAAATTTGAGAAAGTTTGGTTCATACATTGTGTCGTCTCTGGAAAATGTTCGCAAGTTTTATACCTCTTATCGTTGAAAGTGTTGCCACATGAAAGTAAGATATTACCCACATACGAAATGTGCAAAATTCAGCTGTGGGTAACAGTGCACAATCGATTTAGCTGCGCGGTTGCAGTAATCGACATCGTCGTCTGCAACGAAATGAACACATTTTAAATCATTTCATTGTGCATCACGCTTGATATAGTTTTACCTCTGATATCTAGAGGATCACAGGTATTTATTTATTCATTCAAATATGCACTCAAATCAAGAACTGCTTGAACACATTTATTGCACTCTGAGATTGTTATTACTACTATGACATCTAAAAAATCTAGTATTGAAGATGCTATGCAATGTCGTGCTATATTTTAATACGTGGTAAAGTGGTTTGTATAAAATAAAAATAGATTATTCTCATTAACACCTATGACCGTTATGAACCGTTGACGCATTTTGGCGTTCGGGGCATACGCCAATTTCATCGTATCTGAAAATTTCACGTATATACACTATAGTTTAAAAAGATATGTTGATTATTTAAAAAGTCTTGATTTCCTTTTGCCACCTGTGTGGTCGAGTGGTCAACATCGTTGGCTACCGCTACGGAGGGCACGGGTTCGAATCCCAGCACGGGCAGTTTTATAAATTGATTTATGTTCAAAGGCATGGATGTATGTGATGAATTTGGGATGTCTTGAATTCCCCCCTTCCACCCATCCTATCCTATGAATGGGGCGTATCAAGAGCGATTAGCTAACTACTAGTCCTGTCCTAGGAGTCCATATGCTCCATATTGGGAGCGGACATGGTAAAAAAAAAATGATTGAAAAAGATTTGTTCGCACAAAAACGCGCGGTAAATAAAATGTTAAACCAGATATCCTATGACAGCACTAACATTATTGAAAGAAATAAAGTCTAATAAAGTAAACAATAGCAAAATATTTAGTTCTGAAAATTTTTGCAGAACTAAATACTTGGCCTTTTATTTTTTACCTAATTACAATGGAGTTCTACCAAGTAAATGCCGATTCAATCAATATAAAAGGAATCTCTCTAGCAAAAACAAAACACCTGTATTTAAGATGTTCTAGTACAGTTCTCGGGCGACGATATTATGTACAATAAATAATTCACAGTTCACTCGAATTCAATCAATACGTTTATTCATTTCCTTCAGGTTTTTTTTTTTATTTCACGTGAATTTTTTTTTTTTTTTTGTCACGTTGGAAAGCAATTCGATCGAAAAGAGCGTATTTAAAGATTGTCAGACCAGGAAAATATCTGTCGCACAAAGAACAAAGTTCACGAGCGGGGAAGTTTTCATGCGTTGTAATAAATTCAATTTAAATAATAAGTAACTCCAGGAGGCTGTTCCCCGATACGAAAAAGATTTCGCCTCTCACTATGCACACCCAAAAAACACCAGAGGCGCGCCTTCCAACAGCTGTTCGTTTCCACGGTCTCATTCGATTTTCACATCACTTCTTTTATGTATCATATGATATCGGGAGTGTATTATACTGCAGTGTCACACGATCTATTTGTTTCGTAACACGAAGTGGTTTTTTTTCTTCAGTAGCCTATTGATATGAAATATGTATACAAAACAGAAATTCCACGTTCGTTCTCCAGTGGGATTGCAATATCGGTATTATTGTAACCAGATACAAAAATACTTCGTAAATTTATGACCAAGAGAAGTTTTACCATTTTCAGCCAAATTGTTTAAATTGTTAAAGCATCATCAATGATCGAAACTCATTGCTTCAGCTTAAAATTATAATATATTTAATCAAAAATATAAAACATTTTTAGTACTTTTTCCACATAAAATTTATTGGATCAGGATCGGTTTCGCTCATTGTGCTAAAAGGTACTAAAAATGTTTTATTATTTTTATTACAATGCCATTCCACCAAGTATTGACAGTAAACACATTAAAAGTGATATATTTAACCGTTTGAATACCGCGCAAATAAATCATTAATATGTCCCAGAGATACATACTGCGTGTTTTTCAAAAAAAAAAAAATTTGCCTGATATACACTCGAATTCGATATTTTAAAAACCTATATTGACTCAGTATAGATAACACTACACATATACATTAAAATATTGCTTATATTCTATTAGTAATACCAAGTATTTGATTTTTTAAATATCTTGGATATCCGTGTTTGCTTGCATATGTTCCGGACATTTGTATCCGTTTGGTATTCAAGTGGTTAATAGGTACATCTTAAAAAAAACACTTTTTTGTAGTATTTTCACACTATTTATTTAGTGTTAGTACTGGTTTCGCTCATCACGAGCATTATCAACCGATGAAAATAAAAATAGCCCTGTACCTGATAACGGTCATCATGGTGTACGAATCCGTTCCTAATCATAAGTAAATAAATGGAATTTGTAGTAGAAAAAAGTGTTTTTGTAGAAAAATGTTTTTATTAATATAATGCTTTTCCACCAAGAATTAAGAATACGAAATTATTTAAAATTGAATAATACCTATCGGCAAGATTTTATTAAATCATATTTTAACCCAACATATTAAAAATTTTAAGTCAAGTAAAACCAAATTAAGAAAAAATAAAGTAATATTATATTATGCCAAATAAAACACCATGAAAAAAGCGTCGTGAGTTCGCACCACCCGCCGTGAAAATATATTTTCTTTTCATGCGTTGGGTGGTTTACTATAGACACCGCTTTGAAAAACCTCTCATCTTTCCCATATAATGACATCTTTTGAAAATCATTTTAAGTAGATGGAATTCTCATATACTTAAATGCAATTTTCATCATGAGCATTATATTTGAAATACCATATAATTTCACAAACATGATTATTTCCAATTTAAATTATATATTACGGTTGGTTAAGTTTCTTGGAAGTGCAATTTACATATGTTTTTTTATCGTGAGAGACTTCGCCATCTGTTATCCGATTTCAAACAATACACTGGTATTATGGTTATATTTTTACGACCAACAATTAACCAATAGTATATAAAAGATTCTATAATTCCGTTAATTTATGAAATCGGAAGATTATCGCAGAGAATAATTTAGATTGAACGTTCGGTTAAGATTAAAATTCGGTTTTTGTTAATTTTCAATATTGAGATACCGGTATTTTTGCATTTTCAAAAGTCGTTATTTCGGTGTTTAAACTCTGAAAAAATAATTTCGTTGACGACTTATAATACAAAGCTAAACCAAGTCTTTATGATGTGGATATTTGTTTACCAATTTTCTTTTCATTGTCGATAAAACAACTAATGATTTTTATTTTTTTCTGTTTCAGGTAATGATTGATAAATTTATGAAATCTTTCTAACAACCCAACGAGTGACTTGGACAAGTCCATATTCAATACGCGTTGAAGATTGGTTACAGTGAGTAAAAATAACTTAAATCCATGACAGATTGCCTTTATTAATGTCATACATGTCACGCTGGAAATATTTTTGAGTATTCCACCACCACCCGTTATTTGTATGCAGCCGAATTTTAACGGCCGCTTTCCATAACGCAATGCGATCAAGAAAATAAAAAAATACTCATATTATTGAACCGATACAGAGCTGCACGGGACCTATCTTTTAACCATGCACTGTTGTGCTTAAAAGATAAAGATAGAAAGAAAAAAGAGAATGTAACTTGCTCAATCATTTAGTTTAAGTGATATTAAGTATCCTGTGTATCCGTATACTGAGAATCCGCCGTGGCGGAAACGTTTAATCTACTCGGCGTTGAATTTAAAGAGGAATCAAGAATATCCCGTTCCCCATATGATGTTGCAAATTTATCGAATGCCTCCAAATTGGCCTTGGTCGAGATCAGGTCAGCGTGGCCGCTGTAAATATTTATAAGGATATCCTGTCGAAAGTAGTTGTAAATATTTTTATTAAAGACATATTATAATTGATTTGAGTCGCCAAAATTTTAGGTTGGATAAGAAATGTTGCACCAAACAAACGATAATATAAATTAGAGTTTCCTAAACTATGCTAAATAGAAAACAACTATTTTGTTGCAATATTTTCCGTTAACACGAACGTCAAAATGGGCACTTTAATGTTGTAAGATTTTTTATCACTGCTTTATTTCTATCGGAAGCGTTTTAAAGAATTCCAGATGTTTGTGTGTAGTTCCAGAGCCTCCAGGCAGTACTGCAGTCAGGTAACCCACGACACGGGTCCTGCCATAGCCTATCTCACCTGTAAATAAAATAGGACGTCAGCGTTTTCAAAATGCTGAATAAAATTCCTGAGCTTTTTATCGGCTATCTTGAAGTGCTTTCCCTCCGAGCTTTTATCATTTTGGAAGCTTTGTTTGTATAGTTAGATTCGGCTCATACAGGCGTTTGTATCTTTTATTTTAAGATAAAATGTCACAACTTGCCACAGTATTTGCTTTTCAAAAATTTTACGTAGTATGTTTAAGGTACCCAGGAATAAAGACAAACTACCAGTATTTAAATAAACTCAACTTTCTTGCACAGAAAATACATTACACAAAAAACTGTGTAAAAAATTAAAGAATTCGTGGAAAAAAATAAAACGGGTTTCCTGAATTTACAAAAGCGTGTTTGATAAAATATTCTCAATGTAGACCCAATAAGTAAATTACACGAAATATTATTCATGATATGTATTTTAATTATAAAAAAATATACTATTCATCACTATTTGATTATATGCGGGATCTTTTATGAGTAACTGGACTTAACTCGCTTTCATCGTTAAAAATGTCTTTACACGTCTAATGTGTTAGGATTAAATGATGCCATTTATTTGTTCGTGTTAACGGAAAATATTGCAAAAAAAAAAAGTTTTCTATTTAGCATACTTTAGGAAATTCTACTTTATATTATCGTTTGTTTGGTGCAACATTTCTTATCCAACCTAAAATCTTCATGTTTGTTGGTTTATTATTATTATTAAATCCGTTATCCGCTTCTGTGTTTTTTGTTTCTGAGAACAAATAATTCGTTTAAAACAAAGCATTCGTTATTTTTAGTGGACTGCGCTATTTCAAAACAGTGTAAAAAAAGAGTTGAGTGTATGTAACTAATAAATATTTGCGCTGTTATGGTTGTCGCTAATATCAGACCATCCCCTTAGTTTCGTCAATCGATGTGATACATCGAGAAACAAATCTATGTTTGGGGTACTCAAAAGTAACCGAGTTTTTTGAGTACCGCGTTTGCAGATCCGTTCACCACACACGTCAGTCTCGGTGGAATGATTAAATACGAAAATGATATTTTTAAATTGCTGTCGTTACAAATGTGTAAGACGATTTTAATTTTACCGACCGTGACGTATTGCATCATTCTTTGTTTAATTTAGTGCGGCGTGTCATAAAAAATGTATGTTTGTTTTCTAACAACATGACACTCCATTGAATTGCCCAGGCGGCTTCTTCATACTGGATGATTTTGCCTTGGTTCATGCTTCACGCTTCACGTCTTTGCGCTGTCTGTATACTTATGTTTTTTTTTTAATCCATCCGTGATGAAGCACAATTTGTTTGTATTTTTTTTTTGATCCATTGCTTAGACCAGGGATCCTAACCAACGTTCCCTCTAAGCCGAAGGGTTAGCTGCGCGGAAATTTCAAAGGCTGCGCGGACCGATCAAATATTAATTGAGCAACTGTCTTTTAGTGCGTGCCAACCCGGAATGAGTGCGCGGGGGCTTCCCAACTCGTGTGCGGCCGCGCACGCGCGCAGCTTAGAGGGAACATTGGTCCCAACTAGGGCTCCAATCCCGGGATTCCGTCCAATTTTGTTATCTCGAAATCCCGAGATTGTTGTGACTCTACTAATCCCGGGATTTCGGGATTGAGAAAATTAGAGAAAGAAATTTCTATTGAATTCTATCGTTAAATTCAAACAAAATAAAAGCGTTTATAAGCCGACAAACAAAACAATTCAATAAATATAATCAATATCTCTAATAGATTGTGTGGCAACTTTGTGGAAGATTATTGATAACGTTTACGAATAAAGGTAAGTTGCGATAGTCCGATGATGTTTCTCAAAGAGTCGAACTACGTGTCACAAGTTGTAGCAGAACGAGTGGAATAACAAAGTTATGAAATTTAATTTTATAAATATTAAATAGAAACAAAGTAAAGTTGTACATGATGTATACCAGAATCAACCAGATATGAAATATTTTTTACATAAGCTTATATTGAGTTTTGAAACATGTACATTTTCTCGCTTAGTATAAAATTTTACGTAAAAAACGCACGTATTTTTTCTCGGTGGTTATATCGATTTTTGTAACTAAGCGCCACAATTGTTCTCCACCGCTGTTCTAAATGAACCATTGCCAATTTAGCATCACGCATCGTTTTCTTTCTTTATTTTGTTTTGTGTGCATTGTTATTGTATTGTTTTCCCCTTTATTCTGTGGATACGGCGGGTAGCGTATTCGACGTGCATACGAGTACAACAAAAACAAAACAAAAAAATGTACGTGTCACCAAACTGTTAGCTGCCATTCTCTTCGAAACGCACGTTCCGCTTCTGATCCTTGGTCTTTATCCTTTTGATTGCTTTTCAAAGGAAAATGAGAATCGTGGTGTTGGTGAAATGACAATTTTATTTTATACATAACAACAAGATTTTTCTATTTTTATGATTCCCTAGAGTACTCGAGATTGTACTCGACACAACCAGCTACGGCTTTCCACTCTTCTTACAGGGTTCACGTACCTATTAGGGATTCTGTGTCGAGACGTCCCGAGACAAAAGTCCCGGGACCTCGGGTTTTTCTCTGTGTTTCTCTGTGAGTCTCGGGACTTTGTTGTTAAATGTTCCGGAAATCGAGACTGTGATTTAAAATGTGCTAATAAATTGTACATTTTAATTTTTAAAAAACAATTCTTGTGGTTAAGAAACCCCCAAAAGGACTGATTTTTATTGATTAAAAACAGGTATAAAAGGGGAGCCCCAAAAAAAACGTAACTGTATACAAAATATTAAAATTAAATGTTCATACCTGATGTTGTTTTATTTACAAATGTTTTTTCACTATTATACAAAAGTGCCAAAGTCTTAATAGGACAAAAAGGTCTAAAAGCTGTATTGTGAACATAAGGTCATAAATTTACTCCTGAACCGTAAGCATTTCATATATCCATTACAAAAGAAAAATAATAATTATTAAACGTTTAAAAAAAAAAACGCTATTTTTTACTAGTGCGTACTTTCAAAAGGCGCCGAGTGTATGTAATACATACATACATACAAATATTTAATTTTATTGAAGGGGAAATAAAAGTCTCGAATCCCGGGAAGTCCCGGGACTTTGACTTTATCACGCATCGGGTCCCGGGACTTTGAAAAACCCAAGACTTCAGAATCCCTAGTATATATACGGTATCAATTAGGGCACCCAGTCCCGGACCCTTTTTGTGATTCCATAATTTCGGAATTCACAATTTTTTCGATCCCGGGATTGATCATTCGCCATAAAATCGTGCTATAATTGAATGAGGTTCTTGAAGAAATTCGGATTAATTCAAAATTCTGGGATTGATAAATGGGAAAAAAGTCCGAAATTGAAAGATCCTAAAATAATCTCAAAATTAAGGTCTAACACAGGCGTGGAGAACTTGCGGCCTTCTGGCCAGTGCTGTAATTCTATAAATTAATGTAAATTCCTGACATATTCTGACTGTAAATTCCTGTTTCCGGCCAAAGATCCCCTAGTCAATGTTTACTGCGGCCTTATGTCGAATCAGAAAAAGGAATGCGGCCTTTAGAGAAGAAAAGGTTCCCCACCCATGGTCTAACATCTTTTTCTTAGGTTTCAAAAAGTTGGGAATTTACAGATTTGATATTGATTGAAAATTGCGATAGATTTTTTTAGCTTCATCCATTCAAAAAGTTACTGCTGTGGGTCTCCAGCGCAAAATATGTATTTTTTAACGCATTTTTCACTCGTTCAGAATTACAGGATCCGCACTATGTATTATATACACGAATATTGTCATTTTTGCACTGTCAGTTATTGATGTAAAGATGGCTTCCGTGACGGATCTCGCAGGTTCAAATCCCGGTGCAAACAGCATTGTAAAATACTTTCTATGTGCACATTCCGTTAGCAGTCATCTTGGTCCCCAATATACGCGGATAAGGCTTATAAATAATCTTCTTTCGTGAATATTTTTCGAATACGAATATTGGCACTTTTCGTGTCTGCACGATAAATAAGTAAGTGACCCGGATAAATTGGACGCAACGCAGTCGTGTGTGTTTATCGCAATTCTGCGACAAAAAGACAAGCAACTGCAACAGTAATTGCATCATTCGACCGGGAGTCAGGTTTCCCCAAGGATTGGTATCGTTCGACGAAGTGTATGCAGTTATATCCGAGACTATACACTGCCAGATTTTCACGTTTGATAAAAGGAAACTGATATTTTGCGGATCACCTTATCACTTGAAATTGTGTTATGTTTATAGGGCCCATACACCAAGGAACAAAGGTCTCGGGACACGATCCTGAACGTCTACGTAATTTTTCAGGAACTATGTTCCAGAACATGTTCAAAAGTCACTCGTTGAGGTTATGTTGTACAGTGCTGTGTCCGAACGAACGTTATTTGATTTTATTGGATGTAAACAATGCGAGTATAGATAATTATTAATGTTTATAAGCTTTATACAATGAAAATACAATTATTTTACCATCCACGATGGCAGCTTATGCTTATACCATAGATAATTCCGGTATAACTTATTATTGTCTATGGTACTATATTTTAACAAAAACTTATCCTGTAATATGTATAAATTGTCGGTTATGATATTCTGCCTATTACGGGTTGATCGATATACATTTTTACATTTGGTGTAAAATTGCACGTAGAAAACGCACGCATTTTTCTTGATTTTGACAAAATTTGGTTTTATCACATTTTTAACCAACCTCATAATTTAAAAAAAGATTTTTTTACACTGACTATTAAAAATATTTTTTATTATCAAATTTTCTTTTATATTAAAAATAAATTTCACCAAAGTTTCCGCTGAATCCATCGAAAATACTGATAACGTGGTTAATTTTTTCAAAAATAGTTTTAACAAATATTGTGTAACACACAATGAATTTCGAAATCTGCTAGTGTATCTAAATTCAGAATGCAGGGATGCGAAAATATTCGATATGTTTCGTCGAATTGCTTTTGCCGATGAGCTAAATGCATTTTAGTGTGCATGGAGCGTGCATTTTGTTTGAACGGCGGCTTATGTGCGTTTTTGAATATGCACTTTTTTGAAAAGGCTTTATTAAAATTTGACAGCTTTTTCCAATTCAAAGTGAGCAATATGCACTGCATTTAAATTGTGACTCATATGAAAGATATTCGGGGGCTCATTGTTAAGATTATTTTTTTTAATATACCCACTTTTTCTCATCTCACGGAAACCAAATTTGAATGGCGCAAAGATTGAGATTTTTTCGAGACACTAAATATATATTTTTTTACCATGTCCGCTCCAAATATGGAGCATATGGACTCCTCATGGAGTTTATCTCAACAGAAATGTTTCTACGAGAACTGCTTGTTACTCAGTTGCTCAACCTTTTTTTTTTCCAAAGAGAGTAGGAATAGAAGGAAAGGGCTAGGACAGGACTAGTGGTTAGCTAATCGCTCTCGATACGCCCCGTTCATAGGATAGGATGGGTGGGAGGGGGGAATTCAAGGCATGGTAAATATATATATATATATATTTAAAATAGAAGAATTATGTGCGCGAATGAATTTTTTTTTTTTTTTAATTCCCTAGGGTACTCAACGTTGTACCCACCACCACCCGCTACGGCTTCACACTCTTTATATAGGGTGTATTCCGTAGCGTAACAACGTTAGTCGTGTTCAAAAATAATGCCAAAATGGCCCGAGAAGAAATTCCTCAAGAACTTGGTTGCTATGCACGACCAGTGTGCAGAAATAAAAAGTTAATAGTAATTTAGATTTAGAGTTTATCTATTTAAATCAAATCTTTTTCCAAAAGACGCGGAGAATTCTTTAATTGCCCTATAAGTTGCCTTAGATGCAACCAAGTCGGGGCAATGAACGACGGAGCCGACAGATCCGACAGAGAGTCGTTATCGTCTTGAGCAATTTTTCCCGTTTCATTATTAAATCTGGAAATCCCAGAGGATGGGATCACATCCTGAATCATAAATCCGCATTTACAATTAGGACTAACTACTAACCGGCCAAGCTGGAAGAGCTTGCTCCGAAGTAACCGTGGCCAGTTATGAATTGGCTGGTCCAGAAATTAGGAGTCCAGGACTTTGGTTATCCCCATTCGCCCATGTTAACATTCGGAAAGAATTTTAAAAGTTTGCCTCTCCCTTTGAAATTCCTCCCATCGAGCCTGGCCCAACTTTCATTGGCAGCTTGTATCGCCACACCTGCGCGCTGCAATCTATGACTTTAGAATTGTAAGGGTCTGTCGAGGAAGGCAGTAACTGATGTTCTCCCACCTGGGACTCGACACCTTTGTACAGCATTACTGGTTGCGCCTCTAACTTGAATGTGCAGGTCCACGGAAGTATACCAGCCAAGACCGGCATATGCATCCGTAGACGAGGATCTGTATGCTTTGTTAGGGCTTACTACGCACTGCTTCCAACTTAGAAGGATTTCTGTATCGAAAGAAACGGTGCATCGTTTGTACCATGTGCTAACACGGCGTAGCTAGCAATGCACCCATGTATATGGCACGTAAGCGATTTTAAGGCAACTAGATCTTAAGCCCCAATTTTTACCTGCTAGGCTGAGATTAATAGAAGGCAGAAGTAGCCTGCTCACTGATGTACTTGGCATGGTAGAAAAAGAAAGTCCTATCGTCTAGAAATAAGACCAAGGTAGTGACCTTTTCAGAACTTTAACCGCGTATTCCATGCGTAAGTGGGAGTCTTTGTCTACTTAGGCCGACACACCCTTCGAGAAAAAATAGCTTTCAATCTTTTTGGGAGCGAAGGACAGTTTGTGGCGCGCCCCAAGCTAGAAAATTGATGATAAGCGGCCTCTTTTGATGTTTTTTCTATACCCGCCGACCCATTTGCACTTAACAAAAATAAGGCAATCTGGGTCGTCTGCGTAGGCAAAAATAATACTGCAGTCAGGTGGAAGAGAGATGGACAGAATAATCATCAAATAAAATGTTCCACAGCATGGGACCAAGACGAACCCTGTGGACAGCCCATTGTGGGTTTTGTTTTACAATCTTTGTCCCATTTTCATATAAATCGATCGGCCATTGAAGTACTTTGGATTAAGGCATAGACATTTCCTATTTTTCTCATCTACAGTTTGTCAATATAAGTGGCCAAGAAGCATTGGCGAACGCTCCGGCAATATCCAAAAATATTCCTACCCAAACAATTTGTTAGAAGGAGTCCGAAGTGGAAAGTACTGTGGAAATCTGGCAGCGTCAGTATTCTTTTGCCTGGTTCGAAACCAAATTGGTTATTAGCTAGTGGTGCGATTTCAGCCAATGAGCTCAATCCTAGAGCACAGGGCCGTTCAACACTTTCCCAAGAGCCGGCAGAAGCGTAAGGCCATAAGTCTTTTAGGGTCTGATGCGACCGCTAACCCAGATTTGGAATGACTAATGAGTGTCCCCGTGTTCCCAACAATCGAAATATATGCCGCTAAGTGAGCATTGACATAATATTTTTGTTATTTCTGGAGCGGCAAGAACCCAGGATCGTCTGACAAGAGTATGATCGATACAGTCCGGACCCGGAGCTTTGTTAGATTTTAATGATAGAATAATTTTACGATTTCCTTGCTCTGAGGCAGTGGTGATAGCATGTCAAGTGGAAAAGTAGCCAAGTAGCGGGCTTGTCTGAGGCGTTCATCATCTAACAATGGATTGTCCTGTGGAATAAGCGCATTCAGCAGCACTTCTGTTGTTTCTGATTGGGTGCTGGTAAAACCATTTCCATGAGGTCGTTCAATGCCACAAATAATTTTATTTGGGCGCGAATGAATTATCAAAATCTGTTTTCATTTTAAAGAAAATTGTTTTTCGAAATGAGCTTTGGATGCGCCTCCCTTTGAAGAAAAAATATATTCGTGCCTCCCCACCCATTATTTCATATAGTAATAAAGACACGTTTTAAAGAGTAAATAAATATTTTGGAGTGTTCGCGCCTCCCTTCGCAATATTCCACGCCTCCCAGGTCGGAAATCACTGCTCTAAACGCTTCGCCGAATACAAGAAGTCACGTGACTTATGCTCAGGACATTCGACGAATCTATTGTGAAACACAGTATTCTTCTGTAAGATATAAAACACTTAAATTAATTTAGTTAGTAATTGCCGCCTGTGTGGCCGAGTGGTTAGCGTTGTTGGCTTCGGTTACGGAGGGCACGGTTTCAAATCCCGGTACGGACAGTTTTATAAATTGAATTTTTAATCGATTTATGAATTTCTGTTCGAAGGTATGGATGTTTGTGATGTCTTGATTTCCCCCCTCCCACCCATCCTATCCTATGAACGGGGCGTATCGAGAGCGATTAGCTTACCTCTAGTCCTGTCCTAGCCCTATCCTTCTATCCCTACTCTCTTTGGAAAAAGAGAGGTTGAGCGACTGAATAACAAACAGTTCTTGTAGAAGCACTTCTGTTGAGATAAACTCCATTAGGAGTCCATATGCTCCACATTGGGAGCGGACATGGGTTTTTTAAAAAAAGAGTAATATATTTTTTAAGTTTTTTTAAAAATGACTTCTGTAGTAGAATGCTGTCTTTGTTTTTGATTCCTTTCAATTGTATTAAATGATGTGCCGGTTACACACAAAACGCACACAAATAGTGTAAATATAAATAAAATCCTTAATACTGATGTGAAAAATAGACCTGCATTTATCCAGGATACATTTTCTTTGGTTAATTAACTTCTCAAAATAGTCTATACGGCTCATTAAAAAAAAATACTGTCATAAAATAAATAATATATGTAAACATGAAGATAATAAAAAAGGAAAAAGGATTTAAATAAAATCATTGTTTTCTATGAATATATTATAGCGCGCCATGTCTTATTTATTGCTTCCTTTCGTTGTTCATAACTGGATATTAGTTTTCAGCATCTGTAATTAGATTGCCGAACAGCTTGGCGACACAATGTCCGGTTATGAATCAACTATTTGTTACAACAATACTGTTGTGGCTATCTGTAATTAAAGAAAAACAAAAAGTAAATCTAATTGTCGCTAAGTAGAATGCTCTCGACCTCTGTGCGTCCGCCTCGGCATTCTCGACGCTCTAATTGCCGCAATTAGTCATATTAATTTTCTCACTTTAGCTGCTTGTTGTAGGAATCTCCACTCGCTAACTTGTACTATTTCACGGTCGCACTTAGGTCCGTAAATACCCGCTAACGTCAACGAAACATCTGCAAACTAACGTTTCATTATTAACGAGCGATTTAGTGTGGGAATGTCACTAGCTTTAAAACGTTGAGCTATTATTTATTATAAGTTTATTACTATGTTGTCAAAGTATTTTTTAAACCATATCCGCTTTCTATCCGGAGATATGGCCAAATGATTCCTCCAAGATTCTCTGTCTGCCAGTCTTTTTGTTTCCTACTAGGGCCTCCAATCCCGGGATTGTGTTAGTACTAATCCCGGAATTTATGAATTCAGAATTATAAGTGAAGAATCCGTTAAATTCGACAAAAAAAATATTTTTCAATGTTACGGTCAGTCGTGAAACTTTTTGAAATGATGGAGCTCTGACATTTAAACACTTCTGTGGAAACTTTGAATTTGGTACTTTTTTAGAAGAGTGAAAACTTTTTGAAATCAGCCAGCAAGCTAAAAAAAGAATGTTTTCACTTTTTTGAATAATTGTGAAATCTGTCAATTCCCAGGCTTCTGAAGTCATCGACCTAAAAAAGCCTTATTTTCGAGATTCTTCTCTGATGTGATCAATCCCAAGATTCCAAAAGACCGCATCCATACATAATTGTGAATCCCGAAATTCTTTAAGAATCTCAAACAATTGTGAGTGACACGATGTTGTGGTGAATAATCAAAATTTGAAATTTGAATTTGACATTTCTGGCATAAAAATTAAACACAAGTTTCGTTAATATGCTGCTGAATACACCGTGTCATTATTTAACTCAACAATGTTTCGCTGTAAAAGAAAAGCTGTTATCAATAGTCAATGTACATATATTATTATGTATATAATATATTTTTTAAGCGTGTCGAATAATAAAAATACATTCATCAAAATTTCCTTGACATATTACAGTAATTGATCCGACATCAATATGTCGTGCGGATTTTGTATTTTCTTCACAATTCGTAACCAAATATTTCCTCGGCGAGTATGCTGTGTACACTGCCGAGCTTTTAAATGCCTCGAAAAAATGAGCTTTGAATAAGCTCGCGTAATGTAATTCACTTCTGGCAATAATACCTGCGTTTAGAAAAAGCTTTGCCGACGTTAAAGTAAGCCTCTGAAATCGTGCAGAAAAAGTTATTCGTCGACGATATTGAATTCGTTAAAGCTGTTTTTCAAAAAAAAGTCAAGAATATGTGAAATGACGTACGAATGTACTCGCATCATTGAATTTTAAACAGTCGTCGAAAATCGATGATTTTTTGTGTTTGTTTTATTTTATTTTAAGTTAATTAGATGCTTTTCGTTGATGAAATATATCGTTTAATAGACAGACACATGTTGAATCGTTTTAATTTCCAGACGTTTTGTCTCCCGAGATTCACCTTTCGTCATTAAGTACGATGTCTAAAAATGCCGAAAAGCAAAACCTGTGTCGTTATTGACAAAATGTTTAGATATCTACTATATTTGAGTGATTCAAAAAACAATATACCATGTTACGAAACAATGAAATAAACAAGTTATAAATTTTGAATGCATGACTGTGTTAAACTCAGTCTTATCTTTAATTTCATTATCGGCAAATATTTGAACATACGTATATTTTCCTGGTTTATTTACTTATATACAGAGGTTTCAAAAATGTATGGAGCCAAAAATAGTTCATTGAATTTTCACCAGTATAGATATAATCCACTTAAAAAGGGTAAAGGCTTTTTTTCCACCCCTCGATACAACAAACATTTTATCCCAAGCGTCCAGACAAAGAAGAAAAAAATATAAATTTCTAAAACGCAACCGTACATAGTTTCAAGCGGGTTCGAACGAAGCGCCATATTTTATTATTAATTAAAACTCCCACCATCAATTATGAATTAATGAATGTGAGTCGGCGGAATACGAACCCGACGGTTTTTTCACCCTCGTCAAATCTTTTCATTACCCCACTAAGCAAGATGAATTAATCACGTACCTGACCATTGGCTCGGAGCGCAAACTTCCTTCGCCGTTTATCATCGCAAATCTTATCGATTTAATAGTATTATAGAACCCTTGTCTATGACCCAAAAATAATAACTTCGTACAACTTTGTTGTTATTTATTATTGTACTGTATTTCGTTTGCGATTGATCAATAATCGAGGCGTTTGTTTCCAATCGTCTAGCGAAGCTATGAGGCAAGAGTGGGCCAAAATGGAAGTTTTGGCCAAATCGAATGCTAGAAATCGATTATTTGTCGATTCCTTTTCAAACGTGATAGCTAGAGAACTTGAATGAATACTTATTTTAATAAGACTGGTTTTAAGCTGCCTCACGCAAGAAATAAGATAGAAATAGCATTAAAAAACTTTGCACACATTTGCTTTAAGGCAAGGGTGTCACAATCGGTCGATCGCGAAACAAAATTTGGTCAATCCCAATTAAGATGAAAAAACAGTATGTAGATCATTTATTCTTTCAATCTCCCAAAAAACGATTGTTTTAAAAATTGTTTTGGTGTTTGTTTATTGCACCTTGTAGATTTATCACCTTGTAGGTTTAGCACCTTGTAGGCTTATCAGTTGATAATCTTCGTGGAAGGTTTATTAAAAATGTGAAACTAGTTTGAAAAAAAAAGTGTTATTTTGAAGAAGAAGATTGATGTTACTTTTTGATTTATAAAATCAAACGTTTTATAGAAGCAATGTAGTGACTACCAAAAAATCTTTATTTTGCCGAATATATAAAAAAAAACAAAATAAATACTTACAACATGGCGGCGCAACGTTATCGCACGAGGAAAATGATATCCCTCAAAGGAGAATTTCTTTTTTATATCGTTTCTGCGGGAAGATTGATTAATATCACGTGTGTGGAGGTGGGCGCGGCCAATAGAATGTGGGATATCTGGCAGACGCTGGTGTATCGTTTATCATGATGTTTTTTTTTCTGGTGGATCCCGCCGGGGATAATCATGGGGCCCCGGAGACTTGCGAGGAAATTGCCGAAACACACCGGTGAAAAAATTATCATCTATCAGCTGATAAATTATTGTAAGTCAGAATGGCAAGAAAAAAAGGTGTGCTTTGTCTATGAGAAAACTTAAAAAAATCTTATGTTGGTTTTTTTTATCGAATGCAGGATACATTTTCTCTCAGAAATAACAAAAATACCATCAATCCTATGGCTGTGTGGTCTTTGGGCTTAACTCTTTTTCAGACATGCACAACCTTTTTTCAACAAAAAACTATTCTCAATTGCTGCCGGGTCTATAAAATCATAACGATACATCCCAGAAAATGATAGATCGTTGTGGAACTGTATTTCGTTTGTATTAGTAAAAATCATATTGTGCTGTAATTTATGAAATGTTATGATATTTTTTATGGATTTATTACAATATATAGAAAAACGCAATTTTTAAAAATCTTTGACGTTATTAGGTAGTAGGTTGGGAGTAGAGATTCCAACTATTCGTCATTATCAACTATCCGGATATCGAATAGTAAAACTGAAACTATCCGGATATATCCGGATATCCGGATAGTTTCAGTAAGTTTGAAACATTACTACATATATAAATTTATGTACTAAAATAATACATTAAAAACGAGTTCATTTGTAATATGTCATTTATTCAGATTTTAACAATTCATATTTTTAAAAATAAGAGAGCATTAAATGTATCATATTTTAAATTTGATCTTAATTTAGTTTTAATTTGTCCTGCTGTTGAAAATACTCGTTCCGTTGCTGTTGATGTTGGTTTTATTGTTATCAGTGTTTTAAACAACACGTCCAACTTTTCCGTCCTTTTTTTGAATTGATCTAAGTATTTAAAATCTTTTTTCAGATTATTTTTATTGTCATTTGAATTGTCGTCAGTTTCCGCGAGAGATAAAATAAAATTACGCATTTCATGTTGCAATTGGCAAGTCAAAAAAGAGATAGGTGTTATTTCTACATCAGAGTCCTGGGAGATTTCATCATCACTAGATAAGAAATTTGGGTGAATTCTCTTAAAAATACTTTGTGCTAAAGAAATGGCCTCATATTTATTTGAGTATCGAAAATATTCATTAGAACTGGGAACATTTCCACTTTGTAGATATATCAGGAGTGTGATTATTATTTTATGTCGGCGTTCGTTCATTCTCTTTTTTAACGCATGTAAAAATTCTTCACTTAATGAACTTCCAAATTTTGAATCTTTTTTTCAAACAAAATTTGATCAACTGATCCTGACTAAATCCTTTCCGACTTATGTAATGCCTTAGATAGAGACAATACTATCCTACTAAAATATTGAAAATGTGCAGCTGCATTAGATTACTGCAGCGGCATTTCTTCAATGAATGAAATTTCGGCATTAAAGGTTTTTTTGCCTCGAGTCCGAGCCGATTCGTCGAACTTTTAAGTAGGTATTAAGATAACAAGATAAGATAGTTATATTACCCGAGTTTGGGGAAGGCAATAAAAAACACTACTCTTAAGTAATGGTTTCTCCCAGGTTGTAAATACCCCAATATTCATATCATCTTTCGTCGATTTTGTAAAATATTTCTTTAAAAATTATAACGAATACTATCCGGATATTTTCCCAAATATCCGGATATCGAATAGTTAAAAAGGGCCGGATATATCCGGATATCGGATATCCGGATATCCGAGTTGGAATCCCTAGTTGGTAGGTTATAAATTTGTTATTTCGATGATTTGTCTCAGGGTTTCTCAACCGGAGTCCACGAAATGTTCGAGGGAGCCACAGAGAAAATATTATTTTAGGGGAGGCACAGCATAGTTTTTGGGGGCCAAGGGAACCCAAGGTAAATGAACTGAAAAAAACGGTTCCACATATTTCAATTCTCAGGTATTTGAAATCTGCCAGCGACCAAAAATTTTTGAAATTAGCCAGCAAGCTAAAAAAGTCTCATATTTTACAAAATCTGTAAATTCCCAGGTTTTTAAAATCCGTGAGCGTGGAGGGCGGTAAGAAAAAATCTCTAAATTTTTTTTCAATAATTGTACAATCTTTCGAATCCTAACTTTCAAGTCATCAAGCTAAATAATAATAAAAAAAAATTGAAATATTTTTACCCAGTAATCAATCCTGAATCCCGAAATGATTGTGTCGTGAGTCTCGAAAAACTAAAAACGTTTGAGAAAATATGATCTTTTTAAGGTGTTCACTGTCAATACTTGGTGGAATGGCATTATAATAATAATAAAAAAAAAACATTTTTAGTACCTTTTCCACATAAAATGTTTTATTATTTTTATTAAATATGATCTTATTGACAAAAAAACATTCGTTTCCTATGCGATTAATAATTCAACTGACTTAATATAACTTAATAATTAAAACATCAATTCCTTGAAAATGAAAACATTCCATTAGTGCTGTTGAGGTATTGTATATTTCAAAGAGCTTTATTATCAGGAACACTATTCCTTTGTTTGGGTCTATTTAGCGCTGAATAAAAGAAGCGAGTAAGTCAGCGAGTGTGCTGTATAAGACCGTAAGTTATGTAGCGGTCATTTTTCATCGGTGTTTATCGCGGCGATTCCGAATTCCGCGGCTAGCGTTAAATTAAAACACCTCCCGGCAGAATAGCGCCGACTATTATTTCTGCTATAAGCGTAATGGAAACATATTTCAGAAACTCCCGCGTTTGCTATTTATTAAGTGGAGTTTACCAACGAAATTGCATGCAGGATGATGTATACACTGAAATTTGAATTAAGAAATATTATAATAAAGTCGAAATATCAAAGTATTTTATTAAGAAAAACACAATATTCCTGTCTTTATTTCCACTTTAACGTACCAAGATCAGAACCGGTTTCGCCCATGGCGAGCATTATCAACTGATAGAAAATATAAGTTAACCCTTAAAAATATAAGTTAAAAAATATTTTTAAGCCATATTGAAGTCACGGATAACTTTTATTCTTGACAAAAATTAAAAAAAAAAAACGCAAAGTCGTTGTATAGAAACCCCACATGACCATATGGTAATGCTCATCCTTTTATTACCGTGTAATATTGTGTACGGACAGTAGTAAGGACGAGCGTGACCGTATGGGGACGCAAACATTCGGGGTTGAAATATAGCTAAACGTGAATTTTTTTAAAATATTTATCATTTGACCTCTTTAGATCAACATAATTTCAATACAAATATATTAGCAAAAAAACTGTAAATAATTTGATGTTTTGATAAAAAAAAATAACTAACAGTTTCAAAAAGTCCAAAAAAACGGAAATTTAAATAATCGCATGTTCTTTTGGTGATCGTTTCTGTCCCTGTGGCTGATGACTTACTGAAGTATGTACCCTTCTTAACGAAATATCAGTGAAAGCATCGATATTCAGGTAGAAAAAGGATGAATAGTGTGATCAATAGACAACGGTGTTTACTGTGACCATATGATCAAGCTCGTCCTTGGAGGGTTAACACTGCTATTTATACAAAACCAAATTGAAATAAAAATGTGTAATAAACAATTGGCAATGAAAAGGATTTACAAATTACAGTAGAAATTATGAATGAGTGAGTCTAAACACCTCTAATATGTTATTACAAAGATCATCAAAGTGTCAAAAAGTTAAATTGGTGACTTATGGTAATTTCAATAATAATTAGAAATAATTAATAATTTTAATATTCGTGTAAATTATTTAGTCAGGCTTTCTTTAATTTCGAATATTTAACAGGTTTTAAAAGTATTTCTTATTATACATTTCCAATAACTGTCTAAATTGGGGAAAATAGGATGCAATTGACTTCATAAAAAGTCGGTGACCTTTTACTTATTATCATTAAATGAATTCTTTTCAACTGGAATGTTAAACTTTATTCAGAAAACTGTACCAAACACCAAAGAAAAAAAACACACTTAATCGAACACAGCTTCATTTAACGGTTGCCCTATCCCGGCAATTCTTTAGCTATAATTATCTTATTAAATAAATATAAAAAGAGATCTTACTTTTAAGTTTTTTTTCTTCTGTTCTTCGTGTATTTTTCAAACTAAAAATACTGTTTTAGTTAAAAGTTTTCTTTGTATCTCCTTCCTGCGTACAGTAAGAAAGGAAAAACTTCCGACCTTAATTTTGTAATTTATTACATAATAATTATAATCAATATTTAGTTCATTCGCAAACTCATTTTAGGTATTTTTTTCAAAGATTATCTTTGTTATACTAACATAGAATCTAAACATTCCCTCTATAGAAATTCAAGTACAGTAGAACCTCAATTATCCGGACCTCGATTATCGGGATTGTTTTCAGGAACAATTTTTTTACAATTTGCTGATTTTCTCGTGGCGAATTAATTCTACCGTTGTTTACATATGTGATGAGTGCATACCATTTTATTCGTTGTTTTGCGTTGTTGGAAATTGAAGAAGTCTTCCGGTTGAATGTCTAAATTTTGAATGATGTGAAAATAATTAAGGAAATATTTGTCTCAACGAGATCAAGAAGACGAAGAAGAGATATGCAAAGAAAGAGATATTGGTCCTGCGTATTCTAAGGATTTTCAGTGCTTAGATGTCGCCATGAAGTGGTTTGAGAGCCAAGAAGATTGTATCTCATGATAACTTATAGGTCTTAAAAGTATTCGCGATTTGGCAGCTTCAAAAAGAACAGCTAGCCTATTTAAGCAAAGACCAATAAATACATTTCTTGATAAAAAAATAATTTAATACTAAAGCTTTATGTTAATCTAGACAAATAAAAAATATTTACACTGATTGTGCATGGCTTTCCGTGTAAATTATGTTTTTTTTCGATTATCCGAATTTTTCCTTATCAGGACTAACTTCATCCTCATTCAGTTCGGGTAATCGAGATTAACTTTAGGCGTGTTAAGCACTTAGTTTATTTGCCATTCTACAAGGCAAAGAAGAGTGTCGTTGTTTTTTAAAAAATAAAACTAAATACACACTAATACGTGTACAAATTATAATCAAACACCAGCACAGCGAATAGTTATGCATTAAAGAAGGCAATTTATCTTTTCACCCCCGTTGCTTCGTTTAGCGCCTTAATCCGAGAAACAAAACAAATATATCTGTCCCGCACTAACTCTTAGTAAGCTCCACTTACCTGACCAGAGGGGTGCAGTTTGTCTCTCTTACGCCTCTGTGAAAACTCGCGCTAATAGTGCAGTTTTTCTCCGGCAGCGCGCTCGTTGCCGACTTAGCATTGTTTATTCGGAACTGGCGTCTATTAGGGAGACCATGTGTCTTGCAAACATAGTTTTATACACATTTAAAGTCATATCATTTGGGAATGTTATATAATGTCTTCAGACAACAAAAAACTGCTTAAGTCAATCCAAATGTATATTGCATCGATAAGCAACGCAGATCTATAGTTACCTATATTTAAATCCATATCTGTTACCTGTGTACATGTATGGATATAGTATAATGTGATTTGTAAATGAATGCATTTTTAGTCCCCGAGAACTGGCTTCACTAAGGATTTCTCACCTCTGTAGCGATCACGCCCTTTCGTCGGCAACGATAGTAAGGGATGATGGATACTTAAAGAACTTTGAAGCTAACGACTCCTAGTACTTAAAGCTCCATAAATTTGATATCCAAAAGAATACATAAATTTGTAGTATGCATTTTGTAAACCAGTCTCTCAAGCAATGTTACCTCTAATTTTACGAAGGTTACGTGCGCAAAATACATTGGTTGTGCAACTTTGAAAGGAAATTAAAATTTCTTTCTAAAGGTCTTTAAAATTACATATACTCATCAAGGCCATCGTTGAATAAGCACATTCAGTGGATCTCGTAAATTATATAAATGTGTTCTGATTTTTTTTAGAATACGGTCACCGCAGTATAATTATTTCTGTTTAGTTTTCTTTAGTTTGCCTGTCATCTAATTAAGCCTGTTTCTCTGCAAAATACTTTGGAATATTTAACGAGACAATTAACTAACGCTGATAAAGAACTTGCAAGCAATACAAAATAACAATAAAGTCGGTGAAAAATGGCGCTTAGCATTCTCGTTACTAGTTTCCTTTTAGTCTTCTTTCTAGTCGTACGAATAATAATGAACAGTTTTTTAAGCATGGCTTTGTCTCTAGAAGGCAGTGGAAATTTCGCCGGTTGAGTCTGTGAGGCGTTGAAAATGAATAATTAATACTGTCTATTTGCACCCTTTCCAACGAAGACACTGTATATTTTTATTTATTAACATGTATTTGTTTCTTTACCACTTAATTTTACTTTTATACTTGCATGTTTGTAATCCTCAAATTAAAAGAAATTGTCAATAAAATATACTTCGTCACTGGCAAGATCTTATGATGTACTATTTCTCTTAGCTTTTCTAATGTAAACTGTATCGCATATTGAAGTCGACATTTAATATAATATCTTTATGTAGTGTTTGCTTTGATAATTTTACAACTTCACGTTAATATTTTTGTGATAAAAAAATATTAATGCTAGCGTATATCGTCATCACACACAAAACTAATTTGTCTGATGAGTGAAGCAGTATAAACTAAAACTATCCCCATACTTATTATCGATCCCAGAACAGCAGTTGCAAAATAATAAAAAACACCTTCAGACTACAACGAAAAATGATATCACTGTAAAACCTAACATAATATCACTGTTTTATTATATATATATATTTTTTTTTTTTTTTAATCCATGTCCGCTCCCAATGTGGAGCATATGCCCTCCTAATGGAGGTATCTTAACAAGTTTTTTCTACGAGAACTGTTTGTTACTCAGTCGCTCAACCTCGCTTTTTTCAAAGTGAGTAGTAGGGAAAGAAGGATAAGGCTAGAACAGGAGTAGTGGTTGGCTAATCGCTATTGCTACACCCAATTATTAGAGGATCAGAAGGATGGGAGGAGAGGAAATGATGTGAATTGACATCACAAACTACCAGTCTTCGAGCACAACTTTGAATTGAATAATTATTAAATTCATTGTGATCTGACCGGGAATCGAACCCAGACCTGAGTGTTCGGTAGAGCAAGCTCTAACCAACTGGGCCACAGCAGGCGACACGTATATACGCGGTTTAAATAAAAAATACCAAAGCTTTATTATTTATTTTAAAATTTGCATTTATTTTGTAAATAAATTCATTTTTTTTATCATACTAACACTTTGAGAACATTTTGACGTAGCATCATAGTTTTTTTCACGTTTTTATTTCTGTTTGAGCTTTTTTCACCAAGAATTCTATAAAGCAAAATATAATACGATCACTGGATATGTGTAATGGTTCGTAAAGGAAAAACACACTTCATAAAGGCCTTTCATGTATTATATTACATCTACAGTGGTCGGGAAGCTTTTTATTAAAGGTAAAAAATCTTGAGCCATGAGACCGTTTATGTAATATGTTGAAAATAATATATTTATTATACTTTATCTGCATGTCTGTATGTAACGCACACAATGCACTATGATTTTTCTTTATTTATGTTTGTTAAAAACTAAATTATTACAAAAAGAAACATTTGATTTTACAAGTACATTTTTTCTCCTTAAATTAAATATGTATTGAATAGGAAATCATTTAGGCAAAAACAGTTACTACGTTTTCCACAATAACACTGTTGTGTAGCTTCTTCCTTGTCACCCAAAGCCCTCCAATTTATTTACTATTTAAAAATGTAACATTTACAAGCAAAGAAATATTTTTTTCTCATTAAGTTGAATTTACGTATCTGTTATTATTTTCAGTGTTTTCCATCCAACAGATGCCAGACAATTACCATAAAACGTAATGGTACGATTTTGTTGTTGTAATGGCAAATGCAACAGTCGGTATATAGATACCGATGGTTTCTTACTTCTGTTTATGCCAATGGGAGCATATATTATGTAATAATAAAATTCACATATTTAATAAAAATCTTCTTCTAAAAAAAAATATGTTATTTCATTTTCTTGCTAGCGACAGAAAATTAAATAATACCCATAAATATGAAACGTATATTATTCAAAAATTTCCAGTATAAAAAATCTAACTTAATATCTCGAGTGAACGTAGTAAGACGGTATTTTTATTATGTTTATTATTGCCATATATTTATTTTCCTGTTGGACTAATCCGTAGAGATTTGAAACACTTTATATTCTACGCGAGATTTTCCGTTTGATTTCAGTTTTCCTTTCCCATCTTTATAAACTTCGGATGATCCGTATGCATTATAAATAATGTACCAAACGAAGTATACATTATAGAATTGAATTTGATCTTCGAAACTCTGATACGTACCCGATTTTTAGCACGTTTCGATCGTTGAACGAACAATGTTTTGATTTATAATATCTATCATAGTATCAGTTGTGTACAATGTTCCCGGCTGCGTGGTCAAGTGTCAAAGTCGTTGAAGTAGAACACGGAGTTTCGAATCCCAGTACGGACAGATTTTATAGATTGATTTTTCAATCGGTTTATAGATTACTGTCCGCAGGCATGGATGTATTTGATATCTTGAATTCCCCCCCACCCATCTAAAAACGGGCGTAGCGAAAGCAATAAATTAACCACTAGTCCTATCGTTCCATCCCTACTCTCTGTGAAAGAGAGAGGTTGAGTAACTAAAGTAAACTGACTAAAAAAAAGGTCTCGTAGAAAAAATCACTTTTAGAGTGTTTACTGTCAATGCTTGGTGGAAAGGCATTATTTTAAGTAAAAACACAATATCCCTTTGTACTTTATTTCCACTTTATAAATAAAGTACAACGAAAAACTCATGTTAAGATACCTCCATTAGGAGGCCATATGCTTCACATTGGGAGCGCATATGGATACAAAAGAAAAAAATATTGTCTAGGATTAATGAATTGTTCGTGGTATTATATAATGGATTTATTTATTGATTTGGCATTTACTTGGTAGAACTCCATTTTAATAGGGTAAAATATCAAGGTATTTCAGTTCTACAGTTTTTTAAAAAAAGTTAAAGGTTTATAGCTATTTCGGCTTACGCCATCGTCAGAACTATGCTTTAAACGTGTTAAAACCCTTAATGTAATTAATAATTAATATCAATATATTTTTTCCTAATTTACCTGTGGAAAATCCCACATTAGTTATTGTAATATTGTAATAATGGATTTTTTTACCTGCAACGTTCTAGAAAAACTAGACATTTTATTAGCTGAGATTCATTCGTTTTTCACTGGACGCTGTAAATTCTTCGAAGGTTTTGTATCTTGTACAAAAAGTACATGTCTCGAGCTATCTATAAAATTATCATTTCCACGGAGCGAAAAGATACAGATACCTGTAAAATCGCATGAACTGTTCCGCCGACGGAATAAAGAAAAATAAAAAAAGTTTCATGAACATTTTAGTGACGGTATCGAAAATAAAAATAAAACAATAGCCTTCCGAAACGTCACGACCGATTTCATCGATGCGAACGCCACTGTCTCGGGGGTGGAGCGGGGAAGCCTTTTCCGCCCCAAGGAGACCAAGGACGCCTCGTGCTGCAATCATATTATTGTTAAGTAATTTGATTTTACTAGGAATACTTATTTACCCTAGTTCCCTTATTCCATTACACACAAAGGCTTTATTATAATTTCTATGATGCGAGTTTTGATGAGTATACATTAAAACCTCGATACTACGGTGTAATGTAGAAGGCCAAAGGGGAGGGAACTGGTAACACGACTGTGGAAAGGAAGAAGGACGTAACCCACAGTTTAGCTTTTATGTTTGAAAAAGACGACCTTGTAAAAAATTAAAACCAAGAAAAAAGACTGAAACAAAGGTTTTTCCTAAATAATTTCTTTAATTAATATTAGATTATGTCAATTAAACACCAGTTTAGAAGTCTCCGTGCACTTCTAAGTTGTGTATAATTCATAATTTGCATATGGCTTAAAATCATCAAAATACGTTTTTGCGCCTCCTGTAAAATTTGATATGTGTGGGATACGTCTTTTTTCCTTTCCACAGTCGATATATTAGTTTATATGCTACACTTAAAGTATGCACATTGAACGTATAAAATGTCCATTGCATCCAGTTACAATATACAATGTACATGCTTAGTAAAATTGTTTGCAAATTTAACATTGTTCTCGCGTGCATTCTCCACCACTATGCGCGCGCAATCACGCAGTTGTTGTCCTTAATTGTCGTCTGACATTTTACATAACCTCGAAAATTTCAACGTCTTGTTTTCTTCTCTACCGTGCTTTCTTATTTCAGCTATAAATTATATTTTTTTATAACATTATATGTAAACAGGGGTGATTTAGTGAGAAAGAAGTGTTTAATTTATTCAATATTTATTTCTGAGTGAATTCCTCTACGACACGATCCGTTCACCCGTATATGCAAACTCAAATCTATTTAAATATACTACTGTTGATGACGTATAACTGACATAGTAACCAAATGTATATGTATTTATTTTCTTTTTAAAGTTACTGTTCTATTTTTTTTTACTAAGTAAATGCCGTTTATTTTATACTTAAACTAAACCAAGCAACATGCGTAACCTTGCACACAGTTCAAATAGCAATTAGGTTTGCACTTGATCTCACTCCACGGACCGCCACTGCCGCGTATTTAAATTTTCGTATATTTTTCGCTGAAGTAGTAAAGAAAAGGAAAACCAGATGACCCGCTCTCTATCTCTCTCGTGGGATATTTTTCTTGAGCATTACTGATCTACTTACGTATGTATTATAAACTTATTATTTTATCACAATGGTATTGTGTCGTTTGTTTGTGCGCGAGTTTCGCCATTCCTTTGTTATCCACCTTTATAAGAGATATAGATGTACTCGTATAATAGAAAAAGGTATGTTATTCTTAGTATTTCTCTATCATGTATGAAAATACAGAGAACATATCCAGAATTTAACTGTTTTCTGATTCTTATTCGCCCGACGAGCATTGAAACATAACTATCGGCTTGAGTCAAGCGCATCATTGATTATATTATTATCATTTATGTATTAATAAAAATAAAGAGCTCTATATCATACAAGTGGATTCAGCAATTCTTTTCAAATAAATTAATTATTGCACAGCTTTAAACCATCGTATTGAAAAACAATTAGTGTATAAACGCAGCACTGTTGAAACCCAATCTATTGGTTTTTTGAGGGTTTCCTAAATAACGTTAAAATTTAATGAAAATTTCACAAATTTTATTGATAAAAAAGTCAGTTGCGAAGTAAATACGTTAGGTACTGTCCCAACCACGTTTGATTTCAGTGTCGGATAGCTTTACGTTTGTATTTATAATATTTTTGAAGATTTGTTAAGTATATTATGATATGCTTACAGTTAGTTGGTTATCGATCTATCTTTTTTGAAGGGACCAGATAAACCAAACGATTGATGAACAATAACGAAAAGAAAGGAAATTATTTCTAATATTTACACCTCCCAGCCATTCATTCCTGTTTTTGTGTTTTTATCTCACAAAACGATGAATCCAGAAAAAAAGTTAAACTAAAATAGATATAAGTAATAAAACACAACCAGATAATTTTGTATGAGCATTTTACGGGACCCAATCGACTGAAACTTGGGTTTTTGAAATCGACCTTTATACACGACTTAATGTTGAATGTCCAATCCCGGTATCTGGATTTGAAAATTTTTCAATCTCAAAATCCCGGGGTCACAAAAAAGGGTCCAGAATTGGATGCCCTAGTATCTATATGTTGATATAAAGTGTAAAAGGTGAAGATAGTTGTGACTGGTGATTTATAAAATAGTCACCACAGTTAAATTAAAATAAACTTATTAGTATTGTAAAGTAGTCCACAGACTTAATGAATACACAACATTAACACGTAGTTACAAGGACGACTTCTTAAACTCTTCATTTCAATAGAAGATGATAACTGAAAACTTCTCGACCTCTTTGTTTAAGGAAAGTGAATAAATAAATCATTGCCAAGTAATCGTTATGACCCACCCGTCCAAGAACTGGTTAATGTATTGAGACATGATAAGACTAAACAAAATGACGAAAAAAAAATATTTTAATCATCCCATCCCCGTAGCCTCTTATACAATATATATTCTTTTATAATTATATTACTTTATATACGTTCGAATTTCACTTGCTCGGGTATAGTGCCACGATCGTTTATCGGATATATTTGGAACTATACAAATTCAAATGACGTGCTCATTTTTTTCTCCCTATATATTGTGCACGCAATAATATAGGGTCAGAAATGAATTGGCAGGCTTATAGGCAACACAGAGAGGCGGCAGTATCGCTTATTCGATTTATAACCCTATTTATTTTATTCGATAGTTTTTTTTTGTCGTAGTTTAGGGTTCGCTCTGACAATCGATATCTCATCGGGCCGTGCAGCTTTGTCTGGATTACCAGAAAAGCGCTTTGTACTCAATGGGGTGTTTTAAAATAAACTTTCGAGAGTCTATGAATTTGATTTTCGTTAAAATAAATACTTTAGTATATTTTTACTTACCTATGTATTATTTACGGATAATTTACTCGTCGGTGAAAACTAAATATTTGACCATTTGAATATTTTCTAAATACAGTGAATAGCCGCTATTTACGTGCAATGAAAACAGTGCCTTTTCATTTTAGTATATTTAATGTCTGTTTTTATTTCTCAGAATTTGCGCCTGAAATATTAAAAAATCAGTCAAGTGGAGTCGGAGTCCGAGTCGTGAAAAACGAGCGACTCAGAACCATTTAAAAAATAATAATTTAATGATGTGTATTTAAACCACAATAGCCCATAGTGTTGACATTGCATGGTTGGCTGACTTAAGATGATCTGATGGAATACATTTACATATCGACTGTGGAAAGGAAAAAGGACGTAACCCACAGTTTTTTCAAAACTTTTTTTTTTCGATGATCAAAATTTATCAAACTTGATACACGTTCTATCAAAAGGATGCAAGCTGCAAATGCGGAATTAGTGTCTAAATTTAGCTTCTAAGTTTGAAAAAGATGACCTTGTAAAAAATTAAAACCAAGAAAAATGACTGAAATAAAGATTTTTGCTAGACAAATTCTTAAATTGATATTAGATTAAGTCAATTAAACACCAGTTTAGTAGTGTCCGTGCACTTTAAGGTTGTGTATAATTCACAATTTGCATATGTCACAAAATCATCAAAACACGTTTTTCGCGCCTCCTGTAAAATTTTATATGTGTGGGTTACGTCCTTTTTCCTCTCCACAGTCGATATATAAGTTAAAATGAAACGATTGAAAAAGTCCTTCGGTGTCGTATTTTTTTACACGACTCCACAGCCCTGGTTGAAATGATGTACATTTTAAAGTAATTTGAAGGCAACTTAAGTTATATATTATTGACGTTTACGAAACCCTTCATCATTGAATCGAAAGAGTTTTATATGAATAACATAGCCAATTCTCGTGATTTAAATGAAAAAAATCTATGACCTTTTTCTCTATTTATGTTGGTCCCTTCAACTTATTTTTTTACTGCATATACATATATTTGTGTATAATCAATCATCTCCGCTACCTAATATTCAGGCACGCAACCTCTCATTTTCCGTATAGGGGTAAGGGTTACATATATATATAGATAGATGGGACAAGTACGAAACTAGTAGTAAGTTCATCGTCGCGGATGGGCGAATGAAGACTTTATACATCCTATACCTTCATACCTCACTACACCAAATATAATCATGGGTCAAACAGCTTCTGACAAATTTATTATTCGTCACACGCATTTATATATTATTAGCAAAATAATTAATAATTACGTAACTGTTACATACCGATTATAAAGTAAAGCCTTCAAAATGCGATCGCATTACAGGCGGAATGACTATAATTCATTAGCAAAACCTTGGAATGGATAAGGGCAGAACGATGAAGGCCAGCCATTGAATGCTTAGCTAATTGCTCTCTCTGATTTTGAAATCGGATACGACTTGAATGCCTATGGACGCAAATTTATAAATCGATTGAAAACTCTATGACGCTCGATAGAACGCTGATGATAATCGTCAACGGATATGTGGAAATTGAATTTGTTTAAAAAGTATATCGACTGTGGAAAGGAAAAAGGACGTAACCCACACATTTTACAGGAGGCACAAAAACGTGTTTTGATGATTTTGGGTCATATGCAAATTATTACACATACACCACCTGGAAGTGCACGGAGACTTCTAAACTGGTGTTTAATTGACCTAATCTAATATTAATTAAAGAAATTAATTGTCTAGGAAAAACCTTTCTTCAGTCTTTTTTACTATTTTCAATTTTCACAAGCTCATCTTTTTTCAAACATAAAAGCTAAATTTAGATACTAATTCGGGATTTACGGCTTACATCCTTTTGATAGAACGTGTATCAAGTTTGATACATTGTGATTATCGAAAAAAGCTGCTTTGAAAAAACTATGGGTTACGTCCTTTTTCCTTTCACAGTCGATATGTTAATGTATACATTTGATGTTTTTTTTTGGAAGATACAAGGTAGAACTTAAACAATTAGAAATATTTTTCGATAATTTAATGTATTACTTATGTAGGAGAAATGCAGACATTTGTTAGACGTTATAAATGAAAATCCTTGCAACTTTTCCGCAGATCTTTGGTTTTACATTCGATAAGTGTAGTGGTGGTAGGTCGGATGCTCAGCGGACGGGCACTTTGCCAGTATCTTCAGGGGCGAGGGAGAGGAGGTCCACATAATAATTATCTGATGGAAACTTCTCGAAAATATCACGGACGTTATTATCTGGAGTGGCGCGAGGCCTGCGGCAAGGCTGAATGAAACTGGTTTTCGCTGTTTGTCATCGATGTTCATTATTATTTTTCAACTGATGAATGAAAATTTACACGATAAGAAATAAAATAAATTTTACGAAATAAAATTTTTCATTCGCTGAGAAAAATGGTGTTTAATATAATATTTTTAATTACGGAAGACTTTTCGTTTTTTTTTTCAATTTTATTATACATCGTGCACGTGATTTTTTTGAAAATTTATTTGTGAATATTTTTGAAGATACCTTCTTATAACGAAAACATATTGGTGTTCAATTGTATTTGAAAACCACGACCTACCTCGTTTCGTTTATCCAATTGGCAACAAGTTAACCCAAAGGAGGTGGTTTTTATATAAAACTATTTAAAAATCGCTCTATACATAATGGTACACTATGGCCATAAAGAGAAATTCGTTACTGTGTATTTTTTAAATATTGTTTATTTATAATCATTTATAAAACTACAAACACAAAATTGAAAAGCAAAAATATAAAAGTAACCATGTTTTAATTTGGAAAGTATCGTATGAAAGGATCGTAGTGAAGTGGTCATCGTCGTTAGCTTCTGCGACGGATCTCAAGGACTCGAATCCCAGTACGACAGCATTTTTCAATCAATTTATCGATCTTTGTTCGAAGACATGGATGTTTGTTAAGTCTAAAAAATCCCTCCCACCCTTTCAATGCTAAAATAACGAGAATGATTTGCTAATCACTATTCCTGTCTTAACCCTATCATTTCTATCCCTATTTTATTCGAACAAATAGAGAGGTTGAACAACAGTTGTCATAGAAAAACTTCTGTTGAGATACATCCATTGGAAAACCATATGTTCAAGATTGGGAGTGGACATAAATTAAATAAAAAATCCTAGAAGATGCTATCTATTTATATATTATTGTTTAAAAATCAAAAGTACTGTACATTACAATTACAGCTGACGCCAATTCGCCATGCACTTTACAAATATAATCAAAATAAAAAAACAGTACATAATAAATCAAAATCAACGTACAAAATCAACCTAACCTAACCTAACAAACAGTTCACAAATACTGTTACTGAAAATGTCCACTTCTCTAAGCAATGAGTTTATCAGTCGAACAGCCGTTGGAACTGGCGACTCATACGTCGTACGCGAGGAACACGTTTTTAAGTATACATTTTTTTTTGGTAATAGTTCCCCCCACGTTAGAATAAATTGGGAGCATGTAAGTTTATATTGTTATGAGAATTTCAGAATTATCAACTCGGCCCCGAAGAAGAATAAGAAAAAAATTATTTAAACTTGAAAACTATCTTCGAGCTCCAAGAGAGTGAAATGATAGCATTCCTAAAAGAAATTTGGATAATAATTAATTTGGATAATAAATAACTATAAATCATTGCAAGAAGTTATATTTACGTTTTATACGTTATATTGTTTTTTTTATCTGTAAAGTATCAGTCAACGCCATTTTGAATTGAGGCGATCGGTCCGTGTAAAAACTCGTAACTAAAAAAAAGCTTCTTTCACTTATTTTTTTTTACTTAAAATACCATCGTATTCTTTGTTATTTTTCTGCTTAGTCTGAAGGAAAAAAAACTTCGTCAAAAAACACTTCTCGTCAGTTTAATGTATTTAAATTTATTCCATAATTTTCATTGTGGTGGCTTCAGAATATTGTTTTTTTTTCTCTTCTAACGGTAATAGCGAGATAATTTTCAAACAAAACTGCGAAGAGTCCGTAAGGGCTTTCAGCTGACTAGCGCTTGTTAGCGTGCCCTTCAGTAACTATACTTTTGCTTTCTAAGGCAATTGTGCTAAGGAAATAATTGTGAACTATTTATAAACCTCCTTGGCGTAGCAAAATATTTTGCCTTTATTTAATTGTGAATTTTATTTAAATAACTAAAACAATATTTTTATTTTGTTCTTAGAATATCATTTAACGTTAGGATTAGTAATAAACTGTTAAGAATTAAAAAAAAACAAGTTTTGTTATATTTTCAAAAGCTACGCGTTTTTCTAAAGAAAATGATGTATGATTATAGAGTACGTAGACAAATAAAGCGAACCATAGATGCTTAAAGAAAATACGGCATTACAAAAATAACAAAACAAAAAAAAAAACAGATTTCAACAGTACGGAGTCTTGGTATCTTCCTATAAATAATTATAACCCGGTAAACATTAAATGCGTAATAACATTATGCTACCTTCATTTTATATATTCTTTAAAATAATCGGCGTCAACACCCCTAGCGACAGTATTTTTTTTATTCTAGTTCATAAAATATTATTTTAAAACATATTTTTTTTTACTGACGTACATATCTTTATCCATGTTCGATCCAAATGTGGAGCATATGGTCTTTAATGGAGGCATCTCAGGATATGTTTTTATAGATAGCTGTTTATTATTCAGTTGCCCAACTTTTCTTTTTTCTTAAGCAGTGAGGGTATAAGGATAGAGCTAAGACAGAACTATTGGTTAGCTAGGACTTCGATTTTTAATTTTAAGATTGATAGAGTGGGAAGAGTATTTTCAGACATCACAAACAACCATGTCTTCGAACGCGAATCTATACATCGATTGGAAAAACTACTGTTTGTATTGGGACTCGAACTCTTCAGATACGTTGAATTCAAACATTGATTTTATTTAATATATTATACTTGACACTTTAATTATTAATTAAATTAAAAATACAGGGTTTGATGTTGCATGTTTTAAAAAATCCAAACATAATAAAATTTGAAGAAATACACATAATGTAAAACTTTACGTCTTATGGGAATCTAGCTGAAAACCTTCTCAAGAATATACCAAAAATACATTGTGGCATAGCTACAGCGGAAATTGTAAAAATCTAATGAATATTAAATGTATTGTATTTCCATAAGTAACGGTGCTACAAGTGTTTGGCGTGCGAGATCTACGACGGGTCTACGCTCGCTACGCCACCAAGCCGAGCGGAGGAGCGATACCAGATGAAATTCGGCAAAGTTATCCCGGAAGTCGCGTTTTCCCAGACGCCATGTTTATAAGGGGCTTCCGGTCGCGTTTCGTAAACTGCTCTTTGTTATCTTAAACACGAAACAACACGTAATTTATTTCCGAAGTTATATAACTTAATTTGTTTCGTAAAAGTAATGTTTACCAATTATTTTCGAAGCACGTTAAAATTATTTTATAAAGATGTTCCCTAACATTATAAAGGATGAAAAAAAAATGTTGTTTGGTTATATGAAGCTCCAATTAAGGTGATGTAAGTTTTTTACAGCATTTTTGATAATTCGAAGAAGACTATTCTATTGACGAGCAGGCAAATACTTCATTAATAACCCTCCAAAGACGAGAGCTTTTTTTCGAAAAAAAAATATTTGTTAAACCATATTGAAGTCATGGATAACTTTTATTTATAACAAAAATTAAAAAAAAAACGCCAAGTCGTTTTATAGAAACCCCGCATGATTATATGGTCATACTCATCCTTTTTTTACCGTGTAATATTGCGTACGGACAGTAAGTAGTAAGGACAAGAGTGACCGTATGGTCATTCAAACATTCGGGGTTGAAATATAGCTAAACGTGTTTTTTTTTTTTAATATTTACAATTTGACCTCTTTAGATCAACATAATTTTAATACAAATATGTTAGCAAAAGTACGGTAAATAATGTGATTTTTTGATAAAAAAATAACTAACAGTTTCAAAAAGTCCATTGAAAAAAACGGAAATTCAAAAAATCGCATGTGCTTTTGGTGGCCGTTTCTGTCGCCGCAGCTGATGACTTGCTGAAGTCTGTACCCTTCTTAACCAAATATGAGTAAAAGCAACAATATTCAGGTAGAAAAAGGACGAATAGTGGGATCAATAGACAACGGTGTTTACTGTTACTATATGGTCACGCTCGTCCTTGGAGGGTTGATAATCGGTTACAGGTTCAACGGTTCGAATCCCGAAAAAGATAATTTTATCAATAACAAACATATTATGAGTAAATTTGGGATTACATAAACAGTTTAAAAAGATAGAGAGTAACATGCATGAATATAGAAATCGTTTATTATCGGTTAAATAAACTCAGCTATTTTCGTAGCGGTCTGTCCCCTTTTTTTAAAAATCGCGAGTTTAAATCTGCGATTGAAATGTTTTTGAACATTGGTTTAAATCCATTCCCGCTTCTTTCGTATTCCTAAAAATAGGCTGTAGAAGGGGCAGCTATCTTCTTAAAACTGACTTCATAACCCGATAGATATATCGTTACCGTTTGAAGCGAGCGGTTGTGCTTGCTTACTCGTTTGTGGTTGGGATTGCTTAAAACCAGGTCTCGTCATAAATCCTTCACAATCGGCAAAGAAAAAATGCTCAACATGGGATTTATAAACTCCGTATTAGAAACGGAAATATTTTTTATCAACATATTTATTATTTTTTATTGTAATTTAATGTTATTGTTATTTCCTGAAAAACATTTCAATAATACGTTTCTTTTTAAATAATGGGTCGTGATTGAATATTAAATTTAGAAAAGTTTTTTTGTCGCAGTATTAGATGAACATACAATTTTAACCTTTCAATGAATTTACCGATATAAAAGGTAAAACGTTGGATATTTAAAAGTGTACAATTTTGTATTTGAGTTATATATTATGCAGAGCTGTAGAGTTGGAAGTCGTGGAGTTGTGTGTTTTTCCGGAGGTGGAATCGGAAAAAAACACTATTCATCATATTGATTGGTAAAATCTACTAGAATAATTCTAGTAACTGGAATGATACATATGTTGGTTAAACGGAAATGTTTAAAAAAATCAATTCGAAGTCAAAATCAGTTTTTTTATGTAAAGTCGGATTCGGAGTCGTTCTTTTTTTACCAGACTCCACAGCAGTGTTCCCTCTAAGCTGTGTGCGTGCGCACGCACAAAAGTTACATCAATTTTACCACCACCAGAATAAATTGATTGTCATTATATAGTGTTGTTAATGACTGTCATTATAAAAAAATAACCATTTCATTAAGTAGGTCTAAATACCGTTATGCGGCGCACAAAATTTTTCGTTTCCTTTAAAAGTTGCACAGCCAATATATTTTGCACACATAACCTTCGTAAAATTAGAGGGAACATTGCTCCACAGTCCTGATATTTAGACGTTTACTCAGCCTTCAAAATTTAACATCAACGTATTAATAAAGGTAGTAAAAATGTGTTTTAAGGGCTTCTGAAACTAGGTGACTCGTGTATATAATATTATGACTTCTTAAAAAATATTTGATGGGATTGTACGCGTTCGTGAATGTTTATAGTAGCTCGGTATCTGCGCTTAAAAACCGTTCCTTCTTATTAAATACCTATCTCGGTCGTCGAGAGCTTACACAATAGAGCAAAAATGTCTGCGATTTGCGCTGTAAATATTTACTTTTTTGCCAATCCGGAGATTAATGTCCACAGCGCATCCATGTATACGTATTCCATCAAACATTGAAACGTGTACTGTGTAAGTAAATACAATTTATTGCTTTTTTGTTCAGTTTTATTTGCAGTTCCAACTTCGTGAGTAAATTTTTATTTTTTATTTTGCTACCGCTGTTTTGGTGGACGTTTTTGTAACAACTATCAAAATAGCTGGATCCGTAGCGTAGTTAGTGGTCAACGTTGTTGGCTTCCGTGACGTATCTCACGGGATCGAATCCCAGAACGAACAGCATTTTTTCAATCGGTTTATTGATTAAGAAAAACACAATATTTCTTTGTACTTACTTCTACCTTTATTTACAAAGAACAGTACCGGTTTCGCCCGTGCCGATCACTTTCAACTGATAAGAAATTAACAGTATTATTTATACAATAACAAATTTAAATAAAAAGTATTTTATAAATAACATTGTTAAATATTTCTTATCAGTTGATAATCCTCGCCACGAGCGAAACCGGTTCTGACCTTGATAAATAAAAGTGAAAGTACAAAAGAATATTGTGTTTTTGTTAATATAATGCCTTTCCACCAAGTAATGACAGTGAACACCCTGAATGGTTTATCGATTTCTGTTCTGGCATGGGTGTTTGCGATGTTTACAAAGTCCCTGCCACCTTTAACACCTCTATGCCCATGATGCAATCGTAAATAGATGAGCCATTAAGTCATTCAATATTTCTCTTAATATTGTCGTTAGTATTAATCATTTTAGGTATTCTAGCATATATACATTTAAAAAAATATTTTTTAGCTGCTAACTTAGGTTTAAATACTGTTAATAACAGTGAAACTGAGATGCCATCATGGCAGGGAACGTGATTTTTTAGGATGGCATGTTACGGGTTAAAATCACAAAATAACGGAACGTAGAGACAGCGATTATCTAACTACTAGTCCTGTCCTAGCCTTTTATCGTTCTTTTCCTACTACTCCATTCGAAGAAAATAGGTTGAGCAACCGAGTAACAATAATTTCTAGTAGAAAAAGTTTTTTTTTTTTTACATCTCTACTTTCAAACATTCGTACATATTTTCAGGAATCAATTATGCGCGAAAGTCGAGGGCCCCTTATACCAACCAGTGTTATCAGTTTTAATGCAATATTTAAAGTATCATTTTCATAAATAAAGTAACATAAATGTGGTAATAAAAAATCCTTTTTCACTCATATTATATAATATTCTTTCATCTTAAGGATGTTTTTCATACAAATAAGCGTGGTGTGATGAATAATAAGGATTTGCAATGTTCTGCTTCGTACCCTCAATATTTCATTTTTTATCATCCTCTCCCCGTAAATATACAGCTTTTCGCATTATGATAGACGAAGTTCTCCCCATCCTTCGCTGCCATTCCGTCTTTTGTAAGGGTTGATTTTTACTCTTTGTTGTTGGGGGTTGTTTGTAGGAAATTTCTTTTTTTTTTATGTAGATATCTTTTTCATGGTGTTCACGCACAAGAAAAGAAATAATATGGTTTTAGCAACGAAAATGTATACGCAATAATAACGTATTGAAAGATCGATGGAATAAATATTTTATGTGTAATCCATTGTTACTACAATTCGTCATCTATTTCGTATATTCAATTATCATACGTATCGGTTTGTTGTGTAGTGTTCTTATGCACGAATCAATATATCGATTGGATGATATTACTTGTTACTCTACCAACAAAACCTTTTCAAATTTTCAATTCTTTACGCAAGACATATTTCTTAAAGTGTAATATCTTAATAATAATTACTTGAAGAGGCTGAATCTCTAAAATTTGTTGGATACATTTCGTGTTATTAGATCAGTGTCTGCCAAACTTTTTTACTTCACGGCACACTGGTGAACTGGATTTGTTCCGCGGCACACCGAATAAATACATTAAAAAAATAAACGTATCTTATTAATATGAACACTCACTACTAGGGCATCCAATCCCGGGATCCGAGATCCCGTTCAATTTTCTGATCCCGAAATCCCGGGATTGACATGGTCGCGATCCCGGGATTTCGGGATTGAGAAATTTTGAGTAAATCTCGAAAAGTGAGATGAAATTGGCAAATTGTCGATTCCAATTTCCCCGGTGAGCTAAAAAAAAAAAACGAGGTTTCGTGAGAATTCGGGGAAAAAGTATACTAAATCGAGGATTTCAAATTCCTCGGTGAGCTAAAAAAAAAAAAACGAGGTTTCGTGAGAATCCTAGGAAAAAGTATACCAAATCGGAGATTTCAAATTCCTCGGTAAATTTATCTCAATCCCGGGATCCCGGGATTGAAAATTTATCAATCCCGAAATCCCGGGATTGGAAAAAGGCTCCGGGATTGGATACCCTACTCACTACGATGCGTATATACCATTGTTACTGTATACCTGTGTCGCGTCGACCACTTTGTAAGAACGTGATAGTTTTGAAGGTTCTTCCGTCGCGGCACACATTTTGGCAGACACTGTTTTAAATGTCATAACTTAGTATATATGACACAACTTAACTGTCCCACTGCCACCTGTTGTAAACAAAGCTGCTTTTGTACCTTTTTTCTGGATGGTTTTTTAGGATAAGTTTTCTACTAGTCCTGTCCTAGTCCTATCCTTCTATCCCTACTCTCTTTTCAAAAAAAAAGATTGAGCAACTTAGTAACAAGCAGTTCTCGTAGAAACACTTTGGTTGAGATAAATTACATGAGAGTTCGTATGCTCCACATTGGAAGCGGTCATGGTTAAAAGAATAAATCACTTTTAGCTCTGCACCCAGTTATAAACTAGTATCTTTTCTTAATCGGTATTGCGCTATGAAAGGCGGCCGTGAGACATAGCGCGTGGTGGTGGGACGACCGACTGTTTCACGTCCTCGTCAATGTTACGTAGTGGTTCATGATTGTTTGCTTGCCAAACTAAAAACGCATAGCACTGCCATATTTCTACTTTTCTATTAACTAATGATACGATGTTGTTTTCGGGCGCTGTAAGTTATAATACATGTAACGGGGCGTAGTATGTTCGCCCTTTTACGTTGGCACACATTTCGCCCGGGGCCAAATTAGCCCTTCGAAAATACGTTTTCATTATTATTAAATTACGAAGATTTCGTTACGCAAGAAGAAGAAGAAGAAGAAGACGTGGGGAGCGTAAAAAAAAGATGAAATCAAATCGCATTAGGCTTTTAGCAAGAAGAAACTTTCCCTTTCGGGCTGAGGGAATCTCCCTGCGTAATATAACGCGATTTAAAACGTGACTAAATCATAATTTGAGAGATATTCATTGCGAACTTCATCCTATGATCATTTTGACACAATTTTTTCATTTATGATGCCTTTTTATGCTATATTTATCTCTTCAAAAGAGCGCAGCATTTTAATGTACGCAATTTGTATGTACTAAAACCTATATCGCCTACTGTGGCCCAGTTGGTTAGAGCTTGCTCTTCTTTACAGAAATAAAAACGTGAAAAAAACTATGATGCTACGTCAAAATGTACTCAAAGTGTAAGTATGATAAAAAATGAATTTATTTACAAAATAAATGCAAATTTTAAAATAAATGATATAGCTTTTGTATTTTTTATTTAAACCGTGTATATACGTGTCGCCTGCTGTGGCCCAGCTGGTTAGAGCTTGCTCTACCGAACACGCAGGTCTGTGTTCGATTCCCGATCAGATCATAATGAATTTAATAATTATTCAATTCAAAGTTGTGATCGAAGACTGGTAGTTTGTGATGTCAATTCACATAATTTCCTCTCCTCCCATCCTTCTGATCCTTTAATAACTGGGTGTAGCAATAGCGATTAGTTAACCACTAGTCCTGTTCTAGCTTTATCCTTCTTTACCTACTACTCACTTTGAAAAAAAAATAAAAAGAAGGTTGAGCGACTGAGTAACAAACAGCTCTCGTAGAAAAAAACTTATGTTGATATACCTCCATTATGAGGCCATATGCTTCACATTGGGAGCGGACATGGATAAAAAAAACCTTCTTTTCGAATATTTGCAGACCATATTTTTTGTATTTAACTATTTTTAAATATAATAATAACTTCAATATCAGGTTTTTTGTGAGAACTGCTTAGTTCTAAGTCGTTAAGCTACCCTTTTCCAGTTGTAAAGATAGGGCTAAGGCAGGAATAGTGTTTGCTACGCCCCCGTGTTTAGAATCAAACTGATGAGAGAAAATTTACATTGTTTGAATACAAATAAATAAAATTTGTAAAGTTGTCCATACTGGGATTCGAATCACACGTCCCAACGAAAGCCAGCGTTGTTGGATACACTTTGCCAACCTTTCGAATATCGCATAATTTTGGAACACAAACCATTTATATGGTTTCATTTAACTGTACAAACATTTATTAAATAACGAGAAAAAAAATCATTTTTTGTGTATCAATATTATAATTTTCCGTATCGTTGAAAATCCTTGTGATGAGCGAAACCGGAATTTTTTTATTATTAAAATTAGCAGGGCTATGGAGTTGAAGAACGAAATAAAAAATGACTAACACCGAATTGATTGTTTCAATAATTTCCGTTTAGCTTGCATGTATTTTGTTTATCAGGAGTTGGTAGGATCCTAGAAATAGTGATATTTTCTCCAATTAATGTGATAATTAGACTCATAATTTTTTTTTAAATGGCTCTTAAGTTTTTTCCGACTCTGACTCCACAGCTCTTTTTATTAGCATAAACATATTTCATTATTTTATATCGACTATGGAAAGGAAAAAGGACGTAACCCAGTTTTTTCAAAACAGGTTTTTTTCTATAATAACAATGTATCAAACTTGATACACGTTCTATCAAAAGGATGCAAGCTGCAAATGCCGAAGTAGTATGTAAATTTAGCCTTTAAGTTTAAAAAAGGTGAACTTGTAAAAAAATAAAAATACTGAAATAAAGGTTTTTCCCAGAAAATTTATTTAATAGATATTAGATTATGTCAATTAAACACCACTTTAGAAGTCTCCGTGTACTTCAACGTTGTGTATAAATCATAATTTGCATATGGCCCAAAATAATCAAAACACGTTTTTTGCGCCTCCTTTAAAATTTGTGTGGGTTACGTCTTTTTTCCGTTCCACAGTCGATAAAATGAATTATGAACGAACAATTTCAGTAACCACTGTAAAAGCAAATGATATACATATTTTATAAATTATGAAAAATTGTTTACAAACGATGCAAGTTTTTCACAGCCATCCGCTATCTCCCTCTTATCACCATCGCGACTCGCTTAAGCAGTTAGGCAAGGCAACCCCGCATTGAAAAGTTGTCTTCAATAATGATAAACTTTTGGCTCAAATGAAAGATAATAGGATTTATCCCACCTACACCGTTGCCGCACCGCCCCGACCCAAGTTTTCATTATGCCGAATCCAATTAAGTGCTTACACAAGAGGTTTTGCCTTTGCTTACTTTCAATGACGCCCTCCCCACGGCCTCCCCTTTGAAATAAGTTTGGATAATTGTTAATTTATTATTCCTTTGTCGCGTAGCTGGATATCATATACCGGTTTACGGCCCGTGTACAAGAATCCTTCCATTCATACCCTTATTTTCGTGACCCGTAGAAAACTCGCTGATATGCCCCGATTAAGTATAAAATTTGGTCATATTATTAAATTTGGATCGTTCAAATTATGTACATCTCACAAGTGTTGTCACTCACTTGTCACAGTTAGTGACAAAACTTGTGCAAACGTACAAAATTTGAAAGGTTCAAATTTAAGATTGAAATTTCAAGCACCTTCTAAACGTAACTAAATATTTCGTAATTTTTTTTTTTTGTAACATTAAGGGAACTCTTAGTTTTGCATTTTTTGCGGAAAATACCAAATCCCTAAATTGGTATGAGATTCACACCCCCAATTACATTACCCCGAATTACACTGTCCTGACTTTAGTGTAAATGGGGGTTTTACTGTATTGTCAACCGAATTTTGATTGTTTCTGGTTTTATTTCATTTAATGACTAGAGTTCTTCTGAGTTGTATCAAACTATCTACAAAAAAAAACGTAAATAGAAAACGATTATCTTTCTACGTGCATTTTTTTAACTTTCCTTGTCATCCATCGAGAAAGAAGTTGAACGGCTGACTTATCATTTTTGTGAATTAATTATATTTATATGAGAAGTTTAAAACATGTAATCCCTATTTATATTTGCTATAGTTAAGTTATAGTTGTTTGGCACACAGTTGCTCTTTGAATGTTATCATTAATCAATACGTTTGCCCCACTGCGCAATATTCCAAATCGTTTCGGCTGCGACGCACGCCCCTGTAAAAAATAATGACCTATGGAATGATGTTATCGATCCAGTTCGTTGTCTATTTTAGACAGCAACGTCACCACAAGCGTGGCTCGCGCTCGTTGTCCTAATCAAAGGCCAACGACATTGCATTTTTTTTTTTCTATAAAAAACCTAGATATGGCGAATGAGTCACTCAAATGACAATTAAACACGATTCAAATCATTGCATAACGAAAACATATGACTCGGGGTTTAATCTGATTGGAATTCTCTGCAAGTCATTTTTTTTCTTATTCTGCCTATCAATGGTCATTTTTATATCAATTATGTTAATCCGAACAATGCCAATTGCAATCAAAAATCAAATAATACTGGTAAGACTATTTTTAATTGATTTGCCAACATTTTACGATTATGAAAACTACCACCTTTGTTTCATAGCACGCAATTGATTTAACACAATTTTAATATTTCTACACAGGCGAAATTTTGATTGACTCTTGTTGTAGACGAAGATTTGATCGCTTCGATTCGTAACATGAAACTGAAAGAAAGTTTATACAAAAAATATTAGTTTACAAAAAAGGAAAGTTGGTAATGAGAAATTGATTTAAAATTGTTGAAATTTAACAATTAGTATTTGTTACTATTATAATGTCAGTAAACTTCATATAAGTCAAAAAAGCGAACTGAAATGTGTAGAACAAATGATAATTTATCAAAATGTTAACAGCTTAAAGTTTTGTCTTCTAATCGTCTTTTGAGTAGCTGTAGAAATGAAAAAAAACTGTACAGCTAAAAAGCGTTAAGTTAATAATAGGTTTCTGCCGGTTGCCAGCGAATTTTAGTTAAATATTAAATAAATACATGTAATATGAGTGTTTTTGTTTATTGAGTTGATATGGCGTGTTTACATTTATCGATCTGCATTCATAACTCAAAACATACATTTTTCTGACAGTATATTAAATCTGACTGTTTATAAATGATACGATTTAAATGTCAAAATATCTTTAAAGAATATTATAATTCGAAATTAAAACCTTATTTGAGAATTTAAAAAAAAAATGTTACGCAGTTTTGAGAAGCTTGCAAAATCGCCCAAAGCTTTTTACTATATTAACGCTTTTTGTTTCACTTTGAACAGGGAAAGCTCATTACTTCAAAAGCTATCTGATTCATCGACTTTTTGTAAGGTCTTTTTTTTGCTGCTAATCTCCATAGTCATTATAAAATAATATCAATTGAAATTAACAATTATTGTTTGACTTATGTTGAGATAATTTACATTTTCGATTATAATGAAATTTTGAAATTTATACTAGGGCTGTGGAGTCGTGTAAAAAGAAGGCGTCTCTGACTCCGACTCTAGCTTTAAAATAAAGTAAGACTCCAACTCCAAAGATTTTTTTCATTTGAACTTATATATATGTATGCCATAAGATCATACGTAGTTTGCCTAGCATGCACTGGCAACACTAGTACTATTGTGGTTAGAATAAACATCATTAAATATATATATTTTAAATGAGTCATATGATTTTTCTGACCCCGACTCTGGACAAAACGGCAGACTACACGACTCCTTACACCGAATCCACAGCCCTGATTTGAACACTTGAATGATTATAATCATTGAAGTATTTATTATACTTAGGTACTAATATTAAACAACTATTTACGTATATCTTCCGAATACACATTGTGTGTAAAATAATATAAATATTTCAAAATGTTAGTTTTATCATTTGATTTACGAGTAGTCATTATAGGTCAACAGTCAATATTTTACGTACTATGTTTAAATTAAATTCTGTTTTATTATATGTGATTGACATACAAATACTCAATTTATAGTATTTCCGTAGAAGCATTTTCGTATTAAAAAAACATATATGTAGGTTATCAAACAGTCGTCATTTTAATATATTATGTATAAAGGTTTATTGTTCATGAATAAATAACATATTTGCCCTTTTCTGGAAAATATTGATATATGTTTTCTATTTTGTTTCAGGTAAAAACACGACGTCATATTTTCATACAAGAACATCATTCGTTGGGTCAAAAGCTCTCGTAAGAATGACTGTTTTATTCATTTGAAGTCCGATGAATATCTCGATGGTTTATGGGTATAGTAATTATTCTAAGTATAAAACATAATATGGATCTGTTATTTTTATTATTTACACAGATATTTATTAATATGATACACACAATCCGATGACAGATCGGCTTAGTTGAGCTTTAAGTCACAGTACCATGTAGTATAAAGTAAATTCCGTCCAGAGATAACAAAATGAACGAGAAGCTTTTTAAGAAAAAAAAACATTCTATATAAGGAAGGTGAATAGGAGCTAAGTTTAGTGTAACTGCTCATTAGACACTTGTCGATCATATGACATCGATTTTCAACGAAAAGTTACGAGATAAGACCATAGCGAATGGTGGCATGTTATAGCGAAGCATATAGAGACTCATTAAGTCGTATAGATTTCAATAACGCTAAATTTAAAATGAATAAAGTGGCAACTTTATAAGATTAACTAAAATAAAAAAGAAATATTTGCCAATAGAGCGAATAATAAATAGGCATGCCGTCGCATATTTTTTTTTAACATTCGACATTTAGGATTGCAATACCGGTATAACCGAAACCGGGATCCCGGTATTCATGGTGTTTTTTCAATAATTAATAGATTCGAATGTAAAAGAAGTAACCATCATGTTATAATTTGATACAATTGTTCCCGTTTCTAGTTTAAGTCGACTAAGAATTGTATCAGTTATTACAAGCTCTAGAATTAATCAGTTTTTCACTGATGTACTATTATTTTAAGTAAGTAATTTATGAAAATCATTATATCTATATAATCATGATATGAATTTAAATGGCGGTATTTTATAAAAAGTATCAAGATACCTATTTTGATTTACTCACCCGACATTGCTATCCTAATAATTGTATAATACCGGTATTGATATTTGCAATGCCTGTTAGAATTAAATTTAAGGCTGATAAACACCCATCCCCAAGGTCTCACATACTAGATTAAAAAAAAAACAATATTTAATATTTTATTTTCTGGACTAACCAGTCCTACCGCTGGGGTAAAGCCGCTTACAAATATATCACATATGCCATTGTGGAAAGTGGTGGCAAAACCAATCGGTTGCAATAATATACATTAGTTAGTTTTTATAAACTGATTTTAAACGATTCTATCGATCCGAAACATGTGTTTTCGGTCATGCGTTTTATTTTAACGATACCGTTTTAATATCTTTGTTTTTTTCATTCGTATGAAATCTACCCCGACTTTTTATAGGCTTCATTATTTCAAAGGGAAATCTTTAGTAAAGTTAAATACAGCATTCTTAATGAATGTGGATTCCGGTATATTTTTTTTTTGTGTGAGAGAGACTGGCGTGACCCAGATATCTTTCAGAAGACGTAATCAAATGTCTCAAAATCGCCCCCTGCTTTCTCTGCATGCGTATACGATAGTGTGACCGTACTTTGGTAAAAAAAAAAAAATACGATGATTCATCAAAGTACTACCCCGTATTTAATGTTTTCAGTATCAATTACTGGTGGAGTGTTTATATAAAAAAATGAGGACCAGGTCACCATCATTATTTCCATTTAATTAAATAAAATCCCATTTGCTTAGTTTATTCAATAATAATTGTTTTTTTTTTCAAATTAAAGTCAGGCATGGCATTACAGGTTACGCCAATTCGTCATGTAAACGAAAAACATAATTAAAATAGCAATGTATGATATGGGCCCTTTAGAAATGAAGTGAGCCATTGTAGAAAAAAATAAGTTAGATGCGTTGTAATTATATACACGACTTAGAGTATCGTAAAAGTGAAGTAACCTCAGTATACAATGCAATAGTTTTATCTCCGTAAAATAAAGTTAGGCAAACAAACTAAAGTACCATGTAGTAAAGACGTGATAGTACTTAAAATTCTAAGAAAAAAGTTTTACCATTTTACTAGTTGCCTCACTTCACCTCTAATGGGCCCATATGTAAAGAAGACAATTTTTAATAGTTTTTTTTTGGTTGTCTGTCTAATTATTTAATATGAATATAAACATAGTTTTTCGTAGCAAGTGTGATTATTCATATGCAGATAAATGACTATTTACCGCGTTGGAAAATTCGAAAATTGGTCGCCGTCACCCCAGTAAAAAATACGAAGAAACATTTCCGTATTTGCGAAAAGGGTGTGAACCTTCGAGGGGCTGCGAAGCGGCCGGGGGAGGGGGGCGAGTTTACGACTGATATTCTCTCAAATTACTTTTCTGCCTCTCGTCCCGCGCCATTCATTTGCCGGCGCGGGAATCAGAAGAAGACGAATTCGGCGTGTTCAACTTTGTTCCGCGACTGATGGCGGGGGCGGGGGATGAAATATCGCCGCCCGTTAAGGGTGTTTTGGGTGCCGATTTAAACGGGGCGAAATCGCAGACCGCAATCTTCAATTTGCACACGGATTCGCTTAGATAGCGGCCGGAGGTGCGTTGCTAACTTTTACTGTAACATCTGTGCGGAAGGTATCGGATCGATTATTGCGTTGCAGTAGAGTTCGCATGTATTAGCGCACCGCACTAATTGCTTGCGAAAGTCTGCCTATACAGATTAACAAATATCATGCGGGGGAATGTAAAAACTGTTGAAAGGTTTTTTTATAGCAAAAAAAGATATTATATAGACGTCGGCGTCTAGTGGCAAGAACCTGTACACCATAGGTTCCCAAAGTGAGTCATCTGGGCCCCTAGGGGCCCCTGGAGGGAGCTGGGAGGCCCTGGGAAGCTCTGGGGGAGTAGGGGAGCCCTGAGAAGCAAACAGGGGGCCACGAGGTGCTAATATTTATAACATAAGAATTTTTAAAATCCGTTATTACACGATGTACATAATACGTATCTAATTTGTTACATACAAATTTTTTTTGATTAAATCACCATAAAAATAAATATCATCTAGGTAGGTATGAATTTATTTTTTCGAATTGTTTTATTTCCTAAATACCTTTCTGAAAATAAAAAAAATACTCTCGCAGTTGAATATATTTTTTGATGAAATTTTATTGCAAATAAAAAACTGCAAAATATCAGGTTCGTCTTTCTCATTAGGACTATTTAATAAATATTAATTACTCAACAATTTAAGTATCGGCGTATCTTATTTATAACACTATAAGTAAGTATATTATTTATTTTTAAAAAGGTAACTTTCCAGGGGGTCTTTTTGTAATTTTGTATCTGAAAGGGGGGCCGTGAGTTAAATAAGTTTGGGAACCTGTGCTGTACACTAATGGTTAAATATGTTTGGGATAAGTCCCGGTATGGTCGATACTAAATGTAGAGTGCCCAATACATTAATATACATATATTAGATCCTGAGTAGAGTAATTGGTAATATCATTACCGGAATTACAATAAAAAAAAAACAAATTAAACGGCCAATAAATACCGTAATAATATCTGCTGGCTGCGTGGTCGAGTGTCGAAATCATCGACTCGGAACACGTAGGTCACGGTTTCGAGTCCCAGTACGCACAGTTTTTATAGATTGATTTTTCAATCGATTTATGGATTTCTGTCTGAAGGCATGGATGTACATATCTGATGTCTTGAAATTCCTCCCACTCATTCTATTTTTTTCTAAATCCTAATTGTTCCCTTTCCGCGCTCTTTTTTTCCATGTGCGAAAGATGATACAAAATTAACTTCTCTAGCGTTCTACGATGTGCAAAGAGAGTAAAGATAAAAGGATTTGGGAATTTAAGACATCACACGGATCTATACCCTTGGAGCCATAAATCCATAAACCAATTTATAAAAACTGTCTGTACCGGGATTCGAACCCGTGACCTCCGTAACGGAAGTCAACCACTCAATCACGGCAGCCGACAAAATACTAGTACACCGAATCCCTAATAACATACAGGCGTAAGTCTTAGTCACCTAAGATCAGTGATAGATTACCTTATACGCGAATGATAGGTCATATGATAAATAACCGATATAGTTTAAATTCAGTTTTACATATTATGCTATCCGAAAAAAGGACCTCCAAATTTTATTGCGCCTGAGGCCTCCCAAGGTCTTAATCCGCTACTGCCTAAGATGCACAGTACAGTAAAACTGCGATATCGCATAACTATGAAAATGTAGACGCCCGTATAGTATTAAGCATGGGGATAATAAAAAATAATTTCCTTTGATTAACTTTTATTTAAACATTAATCTCTGTTGTAGATTCCAATACATGCTTTGTTCCCATTTGGAATGATAAAATTAATGCTAAGTCTATCATAACAACTAGTCAGTAGTATTTCTGGCCCACTAGGACTTCATGTTTTGTCGATTGAACTACATATGAAAACAATTCCAAGCCCTTTATTTATGTTCCGTGTGTTTGTTTGCTGGTTGTTATTAGAGATGTCAGTCGGTATTCGGTTTAGGCAAATGCGCACATCGAAATATCGTTTCGTGTTGTCAGCTGAAATTCGAAAACACGGACTGGTCTGCAGTTCAACTTGTTATAAATTTCAAATTTATTTACAAAAACGTGCATGACTACAGGTTGTGTACGAAATTTTTATCACACGATTATTTTTTTAATTTCATATTTAATATTTTTTTAACACACCTATTTCATTCTGGGCTATTGTTTTAACTCTCATATCAAATTAAATTTTAAATATCGACTGAAGGTGGTTGATGAAATTTCAATATCAAAGTTGTTTTGTTTAAAGTTTGTAAACTTCTATAAGCTTTTTCACTTGTTATCCGGGTTTCGTCTTTCGGCATCTTCAGGGACAGGTGTACTTGAATTGATGGTCAGTTAATAGTTTTTATCGTGTACAGATAACAACTATTCTCACTGATTTAAATACATATATCTCATTCTTTATTGCCTTTCAATCATCTATGCCAGCACATAATCACTTTATTCATCATTTGATATGTAAAAGGTTTCCGAAGTAATACAATGAACAATAAAAATAACATTGCAGTTTCCATTAACCTTATACAGCAGAGGTCTGCAACCTTTTTACAATAACATTCACTGTAAAAGAAGACATACATATAGGTATGCCACCTAAATACACTATCCCAAGAAATCAATATCAGACTATAAATAATAAGTATTTGAAAGTATGATGCACGATTCTGGCAAACCTTAGATCTTGTAATTACTGCGTTTTCCTTAGCAAAATAGAAGAGACTTTCCGCGGGTCTAAAAAATACAAAAAGTCCAAGTCACGCTTTGGCTAAAAAGCCAGTTTGTTTTGAGCCGGATAATTTAAAAAAAAAATATCTGGAGTATAGAAGCAGAATGCGGCAAGTCACACAAGTAAAATGCTCAGGAGAACAATTTTCAATATATTTAAAATGATTAGCTAGATATTCATTTATTTACTATTATTTTTTTTTATACCGTGTAAATTTTTTTGCCGCCTGTGTGGTCGAGTGGTCAACATCGTTGGCTACCGCTACGGAGGGCACGGGTTCGAATCCCGGTACGGGCAGTTTTATAAATTGATTTTTCAATCGATTTATAAATTTCTGTTCAAAGGCATGGATGTATGTGATGTCTTGAATTCCCCCCTCCCACCCATCTTATCCTATGAACGGGGCGTATCGAGAGCGATTAGCTAACCACTAGTCCTGTCCTTGCCCTTTCTTTCTATTCCTACTCTCTTCGAAAAAGAGAGGTTGAGCAACTGAGTAACAAGCAGTTCTCGTAGAAACATTTCTGTTGAGATAAACTCCATTAGGAGTCCATATGCTCCATATTGGGAGCGGACATGGAAAAAAAAATTGTGTAATAATGCAACAATTCCAACATGCTGCATAATACGATTGCACTCGATATGATCGTAATTTTTTAAAAGGAATACAACCTATCAACCAACTGCTTTCTTCTTCTACACATTTGCATAAATTAAAGATTTATTTAGAAAAATAGAGCGTTTTAAAACTTTCAGCATTGTGCGAAAATGACACCAAAACATCATTTCGAAAAAAAAGGACTCGCTTTATTCACAGCTCTTAAGTATGTACTTAAATGTTATTAGGCGGGCACCTAAAAGTGGCAGCGAATACATGGTTGCCGACCTCTGCAATACAGTGTGTATCACGACATTTTTGTTTTCGTGTACATCTACCATAGACCGGCATGAAATTTCGGCAGCTATCATGGAGATGCAATATTTTATATTTTCTGTTTGAAATGACGAATCAAATCCATTTGTCATCGTTATAGTACGTTTTTGCAATTCTGCTTTTAAATACATATTGCCAATAGATATTCATTATCTCGCAAAAATGTTTTTATCTTACAATAAATTTTATTTACAAGCGGGACAATTGTGGTATTGCAATATAATAGTGGAAGCGATAATATAGAAATGCGATATACGGTTTTGTTAATTAGTGATTAGTTCCAATAAATCAATATAATTTAAATACTATTTATTTAGATACAATAATTAATTATTTAAACAGCATCGACGGGAAATATAAAATCGATTTATTAAATATATTTTTTATTATTCATTTAAAGCGAAAAATCGTCTATATTTTATCCAATGTGGAGCATTTGCTAACACTTGAGTACCGAAACGTCGAAGATAGGATTTTAGGAGCGATGGGTTACAAAGTGACTCCCGAAAAAATTGCTCCATTTTTAACTTGTATTTATTGAGGAATCATTGGAAGATTACAATAAATATTAGTAAGATATTTCAGTGGAACCCCCAGTTACACTACCCCGAATTACGCGCTGGCTTGAAATATACGCCGCAAATCCCCCAATTGTACTGACGCATTCCATTGTCGTTGCTACGAGACGGTCATCTGTGCGACGCATACAGTTAAGTGTTGGCTAGCGTATGTGTATTCAACACGTGCCAGGCTATACACGTATAGCCGGGCGACTGTCTATGTGTTGGATTTTGGCGCGCTTTGCATTTTATCACTTGATAACTAAATATTTCGTCCATATTTTTTTTTTGCAAAACTAAAGGAAATCTTAGCTTTGTATTTTTTGCGGAAAAAACCTAATCTCTTATTTTGTATGAGATTCACTCCCCCAATTACACTGTCCTGACTTAAGTGTAAATGGGGGTTTTACTGTATTTCGTATTCATATTCAGCGAATGGTTAAAATAAGTAAAATTTCGCAATGCGAATGAACTAGTGGCCAGCTAATCGCTCTCACTTTACCCCGTTTTAAAGAATAAAAAAAAATTAAGTCATGTTTTAAGTAAGAGCTAGAGTCAGAGTGGTCTTATTTCTTAACGACTCCACAACCCAGAATTCCAAGACGTTTAATCACAAGTTATGTTTTTATCAGAGATAGTTTTTATAGAACAGAAAAAAGGAGTTGGAGTCATCTTGTGTGCCAAATTTAGATGACTCGCTTCGTCTTCACCGTAGTTCTCAATATATGTATAACACCTAATTAATTAAATATATCTTTTCATCATAATTGCTCCCAACATGGGTGTGAAATCTAGATGTGTTAAGGATAACATAACGATGTTAAAAACTCGTTTTTAGCCTTTTGTGATTTAGCTTTATTGTATTAAGCCAGCTCAAAGTGCTCCAATAGCCAGCCGTTGAAGAACTTTTCCGATTGCAATATCTCTTCACTTTGTGTATGTTTTCATATTTATAGAATTAAAACTGAAATTTAATTAATATTTTCTTTAATCCACTGAACGTTGTAACATGTCGAACAGATAAAACAGATATATTTTTTGTTTTTATAATTGAGGGATTACTTGCATACACGGCTTGTTCCAAAATGTTTACAAAATGAAACTTGAATTTCATTTTGAAAAACAATGTACATTTTAAAAGTATTTTTAGCCTTACATTACTTTGGAATGATATTTTAGATGTTGTCAAGCCATGTTTTAAACTGATTTCTAAAAATACTTTCAAAATTTATATTTATCTACTGAATTACATTCATGGTACATGTTTCAACAACTTTGGAATAAGCCGAGTTTTCAAGTGATACCCTCAATTAATATAATGCATATCCGCCATGCTTTCACAGTTGAACACATTTAAATGATTTTGTTTCCGTATCATTGGTTTTAGCACTCGTCTATTTTTGCGTGAGTATTATTCGAAACTCCTTTTGATGTTTACTCCATTTTAATCGCAAACGTACGAACTCCGCAGTGCATCGACGACAACACGGTGCATTTAATTACATGCAACCGTAACGCGGCTCGTTGCGCAACCAATTGTTTTAGGTCAAGTCCATTCGGTCACAAAGCACACACAGTTCACATCAGTAGTGAAGTGCATCTGACTGCAGTCGAGTGCAGCTGGATTTATTTGCCCGTATTTCGAAGCCATGTCCTCCGCCGAGATGAGGGCTCTTCATTGTGCCCGACATGACCAGTCGGTTGTTGGTTCAAGGGATGTTTGCGCGTGGCGGACAATTTGAAATTAATGGACGGAATTTGTTCACTTTCCATTACTTGTTATGTTTTTGATTTGAAGTGAGATTTTATATCAATTTATTCACTACGTCACTACGTTTTTATGCTTTATCTGTCTGTATTTATAAATATATATAAGTAAATCGATTGGCTGATACTTTTCGGTTTTCTTCCACTCGAAAACAGCTCTATGTAAGAAACCCACACTTTATTTCGCGTTACTTTATGGAAGTTCTTGTTTGATCAAATCTTGATCAATTCTTGTTTGATCTTGAAGCTATCAAATTTAATTTGATAGCTTTGTTATTCCACAGGTTGTATCACAAATTATTGCCTCTTTAAGAAGTATCTTTAGATAAACTATCTTGGAGTTATTTACGACTTAACTAAACATTTAATTTAATTTTTAAGTTATTAATTAAAAAACTGTGGTCGAGGTTTTTTCTTTTCTACTGAACGTAGAAGAGGTCTCAGCACAAAAAGCAGTATTACTAATTAAAAATTTACTATTTGTATGTATGACAAAGATCAATTATAAATGATATATATATCATTTTTGTTATACGTTAGTTGTAAACATTTGGTAAAAATGAACAGTACATCCTCCGAAAACGCGAATGCATATGTTATGTGGAAATCTGCACCAATGTTTCACATAACGTGAAAACGAATTATTTCTTAATTTTTAGTCACTCAAATCTTAGTTTAAAGATTTTACAGTTCCCTATGACGCGTGTTCAGATAACGCTGAAAACGCGTTATCCGAATGGAGTAGTAATGGTGATAAGAAAATTAGGATCAGTTTTTAAAGATTGTCTAAGGCACAGGCTCCCAACCTATGGGTCGCCAACTTTTTTCGATTTTGGATTTGAACAACAAAACTAAAATTACAGTCATCAAAAATTACCTTATTGAAAAAAATGCCCTTTTCAATTGCATCAAGGCTGGGGGTTACATGACTTTTATAAAAAGGGGTCGCCACACGAAAAAGGTTGGGAACCTATGGTCTAAGGGTTGTGTGGGGGATATAAATCCAGGTAATGACAGGCTTAAACCCTTAACCATTTAACCAAATGAGCTTAAGCCCACGAATGTTTACTTCTTGGCTATGAAACCGATGTTTGTATTACAGTATGGACCTAAGAATCAAATGTCAGTGTTGCGATTTTTCGATTTCAAATATTATTCATAATATAACCAAGACTCACCGCACCGCTCAAAATTTCGTTTGCAGACGTTAATTAACAATCAAAACGTTATTAAGATAACCGTTGGAATATTCTGCAAAATCCTTTTCACATACGCGTAAATTGGAAGGGTAAACCGGCTAACTCTCTGATTAAGCAAATCTAATATTACATATTTGCAGTATGTAAATATTATTGGTGTATCGTACGTGGGATGTGGGAAGTGGCTATCGAGTACTAGTGTTTCTGGATAGTCGGGAGGCCTTTTGTAGCCGTTCCCGTGTTAATGTACAAGTTAATAGCGAAACGGGAATCTCCCCACGCTAATCTGATTAATTCTATGCGCATACACTGCCGGTGACCATTGTCGGGTGACCAATATGAACCCTTGATAAGCGAAGTGAGCCAAGAAGCAAAATGGTGAAACTTTTCTATTGGACTTTTAATTACAATCACTATGTGTTTTTGTGCATTGAATATTTTTATTCTAATGAGAACACCATTAATAGTTTTTTTTCTAAGCTTCCTTCATTTTTACGGTACTTTGAGACATGTAGAATATTATAACGCATCGAATTCAATGTTTCCTTAAATATCTTTTGACTCATTTCACTTCTCATGTGCTCATATAAAGACATGCAGTGTGTCACAGCATCCTTATATTTTTTTTATAAAGTACTTCTGCGTTATCTTCATTCCATTGACGAAAGTAGTGATGACATAAACTATTATCTTGTCACCGATTTTACAATATCCACTTGTTTATTTAAGTGGTTTATTTAATTTTGGACTTTACTTAACAGAAAGACTCGACCGCTACTATTAGGGCGAATAAACTGAGGTGAAGCCAGTTCACGAGATTTTTATCATTTTGTTTTCTCAAACATCAACTGAAATAGTCATAATAAATGCATATATTATTTAAATAATACTCATTATTTTATATAGTGTGTCTATTTCATGTAAGTATAGTGATTATGTATTAACTAGGGCTTGTCGGTTTTCAAAAACTGGTTTGTTGGCAAAATTTGCGACATTCGAAAACCGGTTTTTCAACTTCGTAACCGGTTGTGCCAAACTTTCCATAAACGAGTCTATAGACAAAAGGACAGAAAATTTGGATCTTTGATTTGATGGCTAGAGGACCATATGTCCCACATATACAACACCCAGTAAAAGGGTTTTCTCGATATCAGGAAATTTTGTTACAAAACGATCAGTGGACGCTTTGTGTTTTCTTAAATCATATTTTCTGAAGAGTTACACCATTTAATTTCTTGTTGAGCATTATTATGTATTTAAATAAACAACATAAAAAAAATCTCGCTATATTGATTGAATTATTCATTTTTTGTAAAACTTCGATAACCGGTTTTTTCAAAACTCAGTTTTTGTACAAGCCCTAGTATTAACTATGTCCGCTCCCAATGTGGATCATACAGACTCCTAATGAACTTTATCTTAACAATAACTTTTCTAGAAAAACTGCTTGTTACTCAGTTGCTCAACCTCTCCTTTTCGAAGAGAGTGGGGATCGAATTACAGGACTATTGTTTAGCTAACGTTCTTGATGTGATGAGAGAAGGGATTGAATGACAGGACTAGTGATTAGCTAAACGCCTTGTTTTGTTTTGATTCAGAAAGGTAGAAAGGAATTTCAAACATCATAGACGTCAATGTCTACAAAAAATATATATAACTCGATTGAAAATCAATTTATGAGACTGTCCATACTGGGATTTGAATCCACGAGTACGCGTTGTCGCTCGACCACGGACTCGACAAGACTGTGATTTTTCCGCTATATTTTTGGCTAATAATGATCCATTTAAGTATATAATTATAAGATGGTGTAATAATAAAACACAATTATTGTGAAAGTAATCAACCAATGAGTATGTATTTTCCCCAGAATTTGACTTGTTACAAACATCGTCCATTTTTGTTGCATTAAATAATAAGTTCACATGGTCACTTTACATTTGTTTGGGTACACAATAAGCTTTCATAAAGGCTTGCCAATCTGGCCCTTCGCGATATTCGGGATAACGTTATTATGTACTTGCTATTCTGTGTTAGATTCCGAGAGGTGAACGGTAATCCAATAATGATTACGACTTGAAAATGAGACACCCAAACGCTGTTTTATCGTATATAGAATAATCATATTGCTTTTGTATTCAACACTTTATTTTGTGAATTTCTTCCAATATGCAATACGAAGTATTTAAAACTTTGATACTGACGATAAAATATGACGAATGAATGATTAATTAAGTACTCATACTTATACTAAAAATAAATTATTATATTAAAATATTTTTTATAAGTTTACTGGGTAGGTTATACCGGTAGGTTTCATGGATAGGTTCTACCGGAATTGGGAAGTTAATATTCATGGTATTTTTAAATACTGAAACAATGCAAAAATACTATGTGGAGCATATGTTCTCTTAATGTGGTTGAACAGAAGTTTTTCAATTTCTCTGTCGCAAAGAAATCAGAAGGGATAGAAGGTCAAGGCTAGGACAGGACTAGTGATTCACTAATCGTTAGGGTTACTAATAATATTATTGAAGGATCGGAAGGGTCAGAGAGAATTTTTGCCTACGAACAGAAATTGATCTAAAAAAAATACTGTTCGTACTGTGACTCGAACCCGTGAGCTCCGCTGCGCCATAAACCCGACCGGTGTTTAAATATTGAAAAATTAACCGAAATCTAGTTTTTAATGTTCGAAAACCGGTTTTTTGCGTTGCCGAGTGGTCAACGTGTGTTTTTGGAAAAACTATTTTTTTTTCACATTTAACACAATATACATATATGTAGTTACAAAGTCGACGAGTAAAATCCTTTATTTTTTATGCATCGTTTCAATTAAAATCATAATCTTATCTTTTTTAATGTTCTTAAAGCTTTAATTTATAAAAATTTATTTGTATCAAAGTTAAATGAATATTTGGCTTAAAATAGGGAAACCAATTTTGATTCTTGACGACTGAATTTTCAGTCGTGTCATCAGTCATCGCGATGCTCATTGAACGTTGTATGGTCGCCTCCCCAATTTCCATATATGTATGCTTAATTCGACTCTCCGAACTGTATATTGTTTGAATACTGGTCATTAAATACCATTTTTTTCGGCTATAAATAAAAAATAAACATTATAAACGTCGAATTAGAGTTTAATTTTTATTTATATCGAAGCTGTATATCTCAATTAAATGCGTTCTGTATGGAAGCGCTTCAAATAAATCAAACATCTCTGTCAGGGGTGCTCTATCATGTCCACCAACGGCCGATAATTTATTGAATACACTTGGGCCTCGTATAACACGTTTATATGGTTCCACAAAAACGTCGTGTAATAGAAATCCGTATCCGTGTTATACAAATCCGTGTTATACAAGGTTTGAAGTTCATACAAAATTAAGGATTGCGTTCCAAAAAAAAAAAAATCGAAGATGGTTTATATAAATAAATATGTACTTTATTTTTTTAAATAAACAAATATACATTTACATATATATTGAAAGAAATTTCAATAACATAATATAGCATTCATTCATCATCGCTATCACTTAGAATTATTACATGTTTTACTCTTTTTCGAGATCGGTTGTAAGTTTTCATCATCATCGGAGGATTTCTTGTGGTTTTAGCCTTAAAAAATTCGATAATAAGCGATTGTTGTGAGTCTCTCTTAAATTTCGAACTTCTTTCTATTAAAGGATCCTTTTCAATATATATATATATATTTAATTGAAACCGTGTTATATAAAGCGTGTTGTATGAAAAATATGCCACAATTTATACAACAGTGTTGTATAAAACCGTGTTATATAAAACAGTGTTACACGAGGCCCAAGTGTATATCATTTTATCATACTAATAAAAAGTGGAAATGCACGTCAGTTCGAGTGCATTCGCGCACTGGACAGCACCGGAAGATGCCGAGAGGCGAAACCCGGGTCGTGTTCGGTCAAAATAAAAGTTATAATGGAAGCGTACATTGTGAAAATAGTTCTAACGTAATCTAAATAAATGTTTTTTTTTTGAATTAGTATCCTACAATATAGCACCTGTTTTTTCTCTGTATAGTTTTCGAACCTCGCTTGAGAAGCACCGACTGCGTGTAATTGAAATATATGGCGACTGGTTTTTAGATTAATGCGTCTACCTAACGAATGACACGCGTTGCACTGTTGAATTATTTAAAGTGCTTTTAAATCGACTGCCGTATTTATCTGTAGTTTTTACGTTTTACGGGTTAAAAGTTTTTTCAGTCTGGATCTGAAAACACTAAGCTTATCGATACAATCAAATATAATTATCAAGAAAAATTAACTCATAATATATTAATTGAATGAAATGATTAGTGAAATGTCTAGTTTATTTTGACAGTAAATATCAGTCACTGAATAGATAAACAGTGATTAACGATTTTAACATATTTACGACATAGGTTTGAGTCCCAGACCTCAGTGCGATCGGCAATTTTTCGATCGATTTCTGTTCGAAGGTATGGGTCTTTGTGATATCTAAAAAATTCTCTCCTACCCTTCCGATCCATTAATAACCGGGCGTAGCGAGAGCGATTAGCTAACCACTAGTCCTAACCTTATCCTTATATCCCTACTAGGCTTTCCAATCCCGGGATCCCGTCCAATTTTGTGATCCCGAAATCGCGACCGCACCAATTCCGGGATTGAGATTTTTTTTTTTGCAAATCCGTAAATTTATAGGATATTGGATTTGGAAGAGCTAAAAAAACGAGTCATGCGGACATTTTGGACAAATCAGTAAATTCCTGGGTTTTCGAAATTGGAAATGAAATTTTAAAAATTCCATGACACCAAAAGTTTTCTCAATTTATAAATGATTTCATGTCGAGTGCCCAATCCCGGTTATTGAAAATTAGTCAATCCCGAAATCCCGGGATCAAAAAAAGGCTCCGGGATTAGATACCCTAATCTATACTACTCTATTAAGAAAAGATAGGTTGTGCTACTGAGTTACAAACAGTTCTCGTAGAAAAAAAGTATCTTGGTAAGATTTTCGATTTTTCTTTATCCAATTAATATAACAATTTTAATTTAAGTTTAATTATTTCAAGTTTTGATCGGTGTTATAGTAACAATAGGATTTATGTTTTTTTTTGTAACCCTGGAAACCAGAAAGGCTGTGTTTTTGTAGCGTTGGCGAAAATTTCTGGATGTAGCACTATTACCAGGATTACAGGCGAAACGGCGGTGTCAATTTTACCCTAATATTTCTCCACAAACGCGTTACTGCCATCGGTTGCTTTCAAAAAGGGGACACACAAATGGCATACTTACTTAAGAATGGTTCGTACGCAATCAGGTGCTATCAACGTTTACGCAACATTAATCTACTGTCGAATTTAAGGTTTCAAGTCATGTCCTCTTAAGTATTATATATCGTGGGCAATTTACCACTGCTGTTGGAGTTGGATTTTTAAACGACTCAACAGCCTCGTCATTTGCAATGGATGTTTATTTTCCATTGGCGAATAATTTATATAATCTTAGTATTTTTAACGACGTACAAAGTAAAGTTAAAACTCGATAGAATTGCATTATAATAATGTCAAAATAATAGTGTATTTGTTGAATGTTGAATGCATGTCCGCCCCTAATGTGAAAGTTTCTCTTCGAGTACTGTTTGTTACTCAGTCGCTCAAGCTCTCTTTTTTTCAAAGAGTGTAGTAGGGATAGAAGGAAAATTTTAGGGAAGGACTAGTCCCAGTTATTGAAAGATCGGAAGGGTGGGAGGGAATTTTAAGACAAACAACCATGCCTCGATACATCGATCGAAAATAAACAGTGCATTTAATTCCATATATTTAAAACTTCTACAAGAATTTTGAAAAAAAACAACAAAATTTCCATTAAGTCGAAAGCTATTTCGGCTTCATTCCCTTTTCAGAATTATGTTTGAATTATACAAGGTTTATAGGATTTTGTTAATAGACAATTTTCAATAAGAACACAATGTAGAATATCACTCTGCGAATGAGGTAACGATGGGTTACGAAGTGACCTCAGACAAATTTGCGTAATATTTGCATTACATTTATTTATTGAGGTATCACTAAAGATGAAAATACATATCAACTAGATATTTTAAGTATTTATCGAATGGTTGATATAAGAAAAATTTCGCAATGTGAATGCACCCCATAATAACTCAAAGGTTAATAGCTTCAATCTTCAGAACACAATAGTTTGTCAAATTTGATTATAAAATATAATGGCGGATTTGGGAAAGATGGCTTTTATAATTTGTTTGCAGTGAAAGCAATTCAAATTTACCTCTTCCATAAATAGCTATTTTTAACATTGTGAAGTGTAAGTAAAATAAAACCTTAATATTGTTGGCTCCAATTCGACGGACTTTTGGCCTAAATGAGACTTTTTAAGCGAAGTGTGAATGTACCGATCGATGATTTAAAGTGCACTAAGCCACAACAAACCTTCCATCAATTTAAAAAAAAATCCATTTACGAAAATGTGTGCTGGACTTGCATATGTTTGCTTGTTATCGTTTATTTAATAAAAAAAACTCACTTGGAAATCTACCAAAGGAGCTTTTGACTTAAACGAATACTACATTTCTTCATTATGTCTTACTGTATTTTGACTCCTTTTATTTTACAATCCTGATTAAATTAATGTATTTTAAGTAAAGCCTTTTCTTTAAGTTGTGTAATATAACTCGTACAATGATGGAACTTACCTTAACGTTTATTTACTAACGATATGTTCCCATATAAAAGTGGTAATATTAGATTTTCAACACCTGTTTCATAGAGCTATATAACCATGGTCGTAAAAGTAATTGCACCAGCATCCTATCGCATATTCCTTACCTCTTCAAACATTGCAACTTGGAATAGGCTTTCGGACCCTTTTTAAATGGGCTAATAAAACTGGCTAGACATTTGGTCTCCCCCTAATGCAGAGTTACTCAATCCTTTACAGCCTTCACACTAAGCGATTTTCGCTGTGAAATATTCTTCTTGATAATTTGGGACCGGATTTCGGCCGCGGGCCGTGGATTTTGTATGCCTGTCGTAATTCATTCACATCTATTTTTATATCTTATCCTTAGTTATTGAAGCGTAAATTTTTGTACCCATTGGTCCTGCGTGTAATTTTTCTTCTGCGATTGTCGTAAATATTTTAGGGTTGTATTTTATTGTGGCGTGCGAATGAAAGATTCTCTGTAAGTCATCAATGTGGTTGGCGAATTCAAAATAAATATTTTTTATTAACATACTACTAGAAATACAGGCGACATGAAAAAAATCATCTACAATAGTAGAATGTAAGGTCTTTGGTCGAGTGGTCAACTTCATTGGCTTCGGTTGCAGCGCTCACATGTTTGAATCCCAGTACGTAAACAGAGCATTGCGAGAGCAATTAGCTAACAACCAGTTTTTTATCAATCGTATCCTTCTATGTATGTTATGTACAACAATAACTGCTGTCAAGATTCTCCATTAAAAATCCATTACATTGGAAGCACACATGTTTGGAAAATAGTCGTTCAAGTAATTTGTAGAAAGCATTAATTTTTATAAGGAAATTTTCATTTAACCCTTAAATGCATAGGTGACTAAAAAAGTACAAGTTTTGTTTTAGCTTTTTCTCAAGACAGAAATCGATTTTACTTTTTATTTTTATACCTAATGGTAAAATACATATTTACCGTTCATATTGTTTCAAACGATGTCTTGTCTACGCGTGCTAAGCTATTATTATCTTCATTCGCACAGAGCAAGCCGGAGTTTTGGCGGTCATTGATTTTCGACCGTTTAACACAATTTTCAAAATAAAAAAAACACACTTCATCATAATAGCATTAGGTCGTTTAATTGTTTATTCTATAGTTGATCGTATATTCTAAGTGTTTCCTTTTTAAAAACTGTATGAAAATCATGTTTTATGAATTCAATGCCGATGTGCTTTTTGGATAAAAATGATAAAAAAAGCTATCGACAATTTTTAAAATATTTTTTCCTGTAATAACCACCCACCCATTGTATATGATTTAAAAAAATAAAATAAAAGCATTGCTTGTCAACTGATCGAATAATATAAACAAAGGTATTATGCACACCTCTAAATAACCTTAATCTAGATTTAGCTGACAAGAAAACACGTTTACTTTAAACGTACTAAAAATATTTTTAGAAGCACAAAGCCCATTGTTTCAGTTGCTCAAGATGTGGGTTAGCGCGCTGAAAATCCTTGACGAAGTTTAGCGTGACTGTAATACTTACGGAATGTGGGTTAAGCTATTTATCGCTGAATTTATGTAGTCTTAAAGTTCCGGGATTTTGATAATCGCAATACCGGTACTACCGAAACCGGGAACAAGGTATGTATTCATTTTTTTTTCAATACCGAATTACCGGTTTTTAAAATGCAAAAATAAACGAATTTTAAATGTATGGAGATCATCGCATATTTAAAAAAATGTTTGCAACGAATTTAAATATTTTAAATCTGCCAAGAGTTCTATCAATATTGACGGGTTCCAAAAATGATAACCCTTTATAGTGGTGTAGTATTATTTCCGACTGCGTGGTCGAGTGTAAACGTCATTGACTTGGAACACGGAGGTCACTAGCCCGAATCCCTGTGCGTACAGTTTTTATTGATTGATTTCTAGATTTCTGTCCGAATATATGGATGTTTGTGATATATTGAATTCCCCTTTCCACCCATCCTATCCTAAAAAACGAGAGAAGCGATGGTAATACATTTGGATTTGAAATATAGTGACTCTATGTAATTACAAAATATAAATGCATTTATTCATTGCACGGAATATGTTACTTAATTGCAATGTTGCTGACGCCAGTGCATCATGCATTACATTTGACAACTCAAATGTAGAGCGGAAATTAACCAAAATGGAACTGAACTGAAAAAAAAACATAACAAATAATAATGAACGAGAGATTCAAATAAATATTGTAGTTGCTCATATGAATTTATTGTTATTGATAATAATGCTTAAATTACATTTTAAGTTATTCCTGGTTAGTCTGCAAATATCCGAAATTGTTGTATAACCTTCTATAATGTAATTTAAGATTTCGGCTGAAGACGTGTGGTGGAATTTCAATCTATTACATTAGAATCGTTCAAATTATGTACATTCACACAAGTTTTATCACTAACGACCCGGGTTCGCCCCTCAGCATCTTCAGACGTTCAAGTTCACGGATGGACTTAAACTGACGTTAAGTAAATAAATGAATCTTGTTTATATCTTTAAGAAATATATGTGACACTAATTTGAAAGCTATTGATGGCGGCATGGATTAAATTTACTCTAATGATTTGATTTTAATGACATTCAATTGGTTCAACTTTTCAACTTCTATAGTTTAATTATTTTATTTATTAAAATGTAATAGTAATTCATCCACAATACTCACTTCAACGCTATGTCCTTACTTGGGCGAAGTCATTGCGAATACGATTGGAAGGCGGTTGAAAACGAATCAAAATATCAAATAAACAACTGATCGCTGCGTGCTTTTTTGTCACGTAGAACACCCCACACCATGTGATATTTTCGAGACGCACATACGTCCAGGGGTAGGCTGTGGGGGACTCGGAGGGCCTCGCGCGAGCCTCTTGTTAAATTTTACTAAGGCTGGCGAGCCCCTTGTTAATTTAAGAGACAAAAATATCCTCAGATCAAGTTAGTATATAACTGCAATTTCTGACGTATATATTATACACCTATACAGCTTCATTATACACAGTAGTACATTTTTAGCATTTATATTAAAAAGTCTACGGTAAATTGCATATTGTTACTTATTGTAAGTGTGCTAAGTAACAATCGATTGTTTCTTAAAGTATTTTATAGCATTGCATAGAAGTAATAAAAAAATCACTTCTTACCTTGAAAACTGAGATTTGCTTTGAAATTAAGCGAGCCCCTTGTTAACGTATTGCCAGCCCACCGTTGACTGAGTCGCTTTGCATTAATTAAGGATTTAGACATACGGTAATGTAAGCCTAAGAAGAATATTAAATAAGTAAACTAATTTAGTGAGAAAGAACATTTCGGTTTTTGCAGTTCTGTTACCAAGTGAATGGATAACATAAATACAATTCAATCCACCTGAGATTTTATAATTAGTCAGATTTAACACCGATTATTCGATACTTGTGTGTTTTTATCAACTTTAGAAACGTAACTTTATTTTTTATGCATACATCGTTGTTGAAAGATTGCCTTTTGTTTGACAGACATATCGTAAATAATCATTTAACAGTCCAGTACTCTCAATTATTCCTAGTAGGTAATCGACGCCGGATGATAAGACTCCGTTTTAAGAGTGAGAGACGCGTCGCTTGAATATGAACTAGTGTCTCTAAGCAAAGCGGCGACGGGGGATTTGAACCCGGAGCACGCGCTTCCAGACTCGTTAATGAACTCCGTCTGTCATTCTTTGGGAGCCAGTGTACCGCTGCATAATCCTGCCTTCGGTATTTCCAGTTTTCATTAAATTCGTGCTGATTGCCAGGCAAGAATTGTTTGGACCGGAAGATTGAACTGTGTTATGAAAGATGGTAAAATATGAATTTAAATTAAAATAACTTATATATTTTAAACGATATTTCTTCAAATAACGACTTGTACTATTTTGTTATGTGCAGTGATGTGCTGCTAAAATTCTATCAATCGGATCGCACCTTCGCAAAACAACAACCCTAATTATTACACATTTTTTTTTAAATTAAATTTTAAAAAATCATCATAAATTACAAAAATATTTATTTATTTATATTACATAAATTCATTCCAAATTGTGTTTTGATTTTCATTTGAAACTTTAACCGAGACGGGTCTTATTCGACTATCATATCGTACACAAAACGACCGCAAGTTTTTAATTTATCCACATGGTATTATTAAGTATTGTAGTGTAAAAATTCGATCTCGGAATTACAATACTTAAAAAAAACCGTATTTTAAAAACCAGCTCTCCGAACCAAAATTATTCTAGCAACCGGCTCGATAGAGCCGGTGAGAATCTATAGCAGCACATCACTGGTCATGTGTGTTTATAAACATAAATTGAAAACAATGTCTCGAGATCTTATAAAATCAATATTAAATACGGTTGTGGTGGGTGCAGTCTTGAGTACTATCTAAGAAATATAAAAAATAACACATTTATTTTAGTTTTGATCTATTTTCCAATGTGCAAATTTATATCAATATTCATTGAGCAATTAGTATATCCATAGACAATTTATGTTCTTAAGTTATCATAGTCAAATAACGCTTTAACATGAATATTTAATTACGACCCTTATTTCGAAATATCAATTTCAATATTTTGAAACTACCGTTTTATACTTTTGATGGAACTATGCATAATCCGAAAACGAGGAAACGTGGAGAATGAATAAAGGAGTGCGTAGCTATGCGAATTGTCTCGGTATTGCGTAATAATTATACGAACAAAATTTTCCACATGCAAATTCTGTCTTCAAGGAATTTAATATCGGTTAGGAAAAGATACTTAGGCATCTTATAACATGACTGCTACAGCAATTATTTAAAAAATCTTTATTGCGATATAATAGCAAGACGATGGAATATATTATATTACAAGTATTTTGTTATTATTCTCTGTTTTCTGGAAAATTACTCACAAACTGTTTACGTGAATAGGAAATCACTATAAATACGTAGTTTTGTGACTGTAAACAATAGTATGACTTTGAAAGAATTGACGAACATTCAAATATTTTATATATATCTTAGTGCTTTCTTTATAAATTACTTATGACCTGCCGCATGTCTCATGGAATGGTGTAATTATTACGTTTTTATAAATAAAATAAAAAAAAACTTTTTTTATTTATTTAATGACTTATATAATTTCCATCGGTTATTATAACCTTCTCCCACCTTTCTTTTAACTTATTATTACCGTTGGAAAAAAAAATCTTTTGACTTTGATGCGAAAAATATAATACATTAAGGGATGTTTTTACCTGCTCTAATGTATCAGTTGTTTTATCATTTAAAAAAACGCAGTGTTCTAAATAAATGATAATCTGGATAATACAGCAAGTGCTTGATAACATCACAATTCAAGCTATTTAGCAAATGTTTTTGGTTGTCACAGTTACAGTATTGTCTTTACAGCATTCGTGCAGTAAACAATGAGTAAATGCACTTTATCGACAGATATTTTGAAAAAAATATAGGGGCTCTTCCAGCGGTGGGCTGCCAATATCCTAACAAGGGGCTCGGTAAATGTGATTCATTTTTTTCTCTATGTCCGCTCCCAATGTCGAGCATATGACCTCCTAATGAATGTATCTCAACAAAAGTTATTTTTCTACGAGAACTGCTTGTTATTTAGTCGCTTAACCTCTTTTTCCGAAGAGGGTTGTAGGAATAAAATGATAAGGATAAGACAGAACTAGTGATTAATTAATAGTAGCGCCCAGTTGAATTGAAGGATCGGAAGAGTGGAAGGCAATATTAAGACATCACAAACACACATGCCTTCGAACAGAAAATAGATAAATCGATCGAAAAAATGCTGTTTCGTAATGGGAATCGAGCCCGTGAGGTCCGACACGGAAGCCCACAACGCTGCATGAAAATATGAAGGAACAACTAATTTTCAAATTTAACCATCTACAGAAATTGCAGTTATGTGATGATTTGATGTAAGACGAATGATTTTCTTATCTTAACAAGGGGCTCGCCGGCCGCGTCGAAATTTAACAAGGAGCTCGAATGAGCCCCCCGAGCCCCTTCCAGCCCATCCCTGGGCTCTTCCCTGTACTCTAGCTAGTTCAAAAGTGAATAGAAAGTAGAAAATAAGCATCCTTCATACAATATGGCCACTTCAAAGTATGTAGATGTTATTCATCAGTTCCGAGTTTTTTTTTTATTATGGTCTTAAAAAACGTCAAAACTTTTGCATCGACTTAATCATTACTTCCTCTGTAGTTTTGTTGGTAAAAGCTTTTCCCTATCGATCGGGCTGTTCTTTGCACATGAACACGGTCAATATCTAATTATTCTATAAACACTGTTCAGTTGATAATGTACGAGATCGATTCTGTTTTTTTTTTAACGTGAAATCAGTAAAACCAAGTGTTTTATTTTTTAATGTAAGCTTTATTTATAATTTATATTGTAACTCGTAAAAAAACTTGCTTCAAAAATCCACAAAGCGTCACAAAGCAACCGCTGTAACGTGCTTGTATATATTATGTTAAAAGTTAAAAACAACCGCCCTAATCAAAGCACCCCATTTTCGTTTGCACGTTGCTATCAACCCTCCCCCCGCCGAGCGTCGCGCCGCCCGCCTGGCTTCACTTTCCACTTTCCTAACGTCTGGCGAGCCGGTTCGCGCGTATTTACGTAATTCCGACGTAGGAAATCGATAATGTTTGGCCGCCGGACGATGACTCAGACGACCGCATTGAACAGGCGTCGTCAATATTAGACGTAATAATTGTGATCAATTGCCTATTCAATGAAAAAATATGAAATATTTTTGAAAATGATATGAAAAAATATTCATTTGAAACGTTCAATTTTTTACGAATCAACGAGTTTTTTTTACGAAATTGACTCCATTTTATAAATTCACGACATTTTCAGCTTCAGTGTCTCTAGTAGAAATTGCGTCTCCACTGAGTTGAACCGGTTCTGATCATACTATATATTTTTCAGGAAGGTATTACAAACTGTGTCTTCATTTTACACGAATATGGTTTTACTAAATAATATCAAACTTTTAGATAAATATAACCAAATTATGTCATTATAAAATAAAAACTTAAACCTAAATTTCTCTTCTAAGCATACGGCATGTTATATCTGTAATATGCAATAGCTTATTCTTCTGGTGTTATTTTGTAACGTATATTTTTCTATTAATTAAGACAAGCAGGCATATGACAAATGTGTAGTTAGTTATATTTCAAAAATATGTAAAACAATTTTTTAGTCTTTATTCGAAATGTTTGAAGTCATCAAATGTCTATTTTCAACTCGTAAAAATGTCTAAATGTCTGTATTATTTATAATAAAAAAAACTGATTTTAAAGATTAATAAAAAATAATAAAAACGTTACTAACTGTGTATTATTTATGGTAAAAAAAATGTATTCCTACATAAAAGCAAACAGCATTCATGTGAATATTTATTGAAAAAATATCCAAGAAATGCAAACGCCACATTCCTATATTAAAAAGGCACATTCCTTCTAAAGCTCGATCATTTATTAATCCAGGATTTTTTCCGTGTTCATTTATTTTCGTTAATGAGAGATAGCTTTCATTCAACTGTTTTAAATTCGTCAGTATTTTTGTTTGATAAATCTTCTAAATTCAAATTGAAACGTTTATATTGATATGACGTAGTTACTAACAATATTCACAGAGGGTTGGCGCTAGTAGATATTTATTGGCAAATCTCGTTGCACACTAGTCTGTTGCCATGCGAAGATTAGCCCCGCAAAGTTTCACTTATTCTTCTCGCCACCGAGGGGCGGCGCGGCATCACTTCCAGGCCTGTTATTCAAGCTCGGTTTTTATGGCTTTTCAATTTGTGAGTTATCGGCAGAGATTTTGGCAGGCCACCTCAGAGGAGCTAGATCGCTTCGCTGCCAGCGCCACGTTGTCGGACGCCCAACACGCAAATGCGAGGGTAATCCGGGGATTTGAACGCGCCAGCCGCTCGCGCAGACGCTCGGCCGAGTGGATAGGGCGAGTTGAATGACACGCAGTTCATGTAAATTAATTATTATTCACGATGCACGAAGCTATTAAATTGTATGACCTTTTTCAATCAATTGCCACAGGGCAATGGCCTCACGTATCGGATTGGGGTAATACAATACACATTTAATAGATTTTGTTGATAGTGTATAAATTTAAGAATTATCGATGACTCAGCATGGCTAGCACAAAAGCTCTATTAATTCAGTAAAAGTTGTACATATAAGGAACATATAATATCAACAACAAACTTAATTAAATTCATGTGCGCAGCCAAATGTAGAGCATATGCCCTTCTAATCAGTGGTGTAGTGGGGCCAGGTCGGCGACCTGGCACCTGAAAATGAGCCAGGGCGCCGCCCTGCCACCTTTTTGACTTGTAACTTAATTTTCAAGTGCATACGTATATTCAAAATACTGTTCATAAAATTTAAAAGCATTGTATCAAAATTGATCTACCCGACGGATTTAACAATTTTTTTTTTTAAAAATGTACACATGTAACGTGAAAAAAACTTCATAAAAAAAAATTGTTGCGCGTTTTTTTATTGATTTAATTGTTAAAACTGTGGTTTTTTAGCTTGGGACACGGATATAAAAAAAATAGGGAAGAAATCAATGACCAACCTGGTATCTATTTTTTTACCACTACACCATTGCTTCTAATGTAAGTATCTTAACAGGTTTTGTCTACGTTAACTGTTAACCTCTTATATGTTTGAGTGGAGTAGTGATATGATGGAAAGAGTTAGAAAAATACCAATGGTTAGATAATCATTCTCGACACACTTCGTTATTTTCAGGGTGTGAGAGAATTTTTAGACATGAAAAACACTAACTGCCTTCTGATAGATCTTCTAACCGAGAGATCCGCCAAGGAAACAGCGGATCTGATATTATTTCAGTGATCACATTATTATTTATCAATTTTTCAATGTCTTAATTGATAACACTAAATTTTTTTAAAAAAAGTAACAAAATGTTTCCGTGACTTCTTCTTGTCTTTTTAAAAGCTCTGATTTTATTGTATGCTAAAAACATATCGACTGTGGAAAGGAAAAAGGACGTTACCCACACATATCAAATTTTACAGGAGGCGCTAAAAACGTGTTTTGATGATTTTGTGACATATGCAAATTATGAATTATACACAACCTTGAAGTGTATGGATACTCTTAAACTGGTGTTTAATTGACATAACCTAATATTAATTAAAGAAATTATCTCGGAAAAACCTTCATTCAGTTTTTTTCTTGGATTTAATTTTTTACAAGGTCATCTTTTTCAAACTTAAAAGCTAAATTTAGATACTTATTCGGCATTTTCAGCTTCCATCCTTTTGATAGAATGTGTGACAAGTTGTATACATTGTGATTATCGAAAAAAACTGTTTTGGAAAATTGAGGGTTACGTCCCTTTTCCTTTCCACAGTCGATATAAATATTTACTTGCATAAGAAGTGTATGCATTGTTTGATAGCTTTAAAATTAAGGATGTTATAGTAAGTAAAATAATAGTGTCTATCTCTTTTAAGCCAACATATATGTAGATAAACTAAAATCAGTTTAAATATACTTCTATCACTATCGATAATATTTAACTTTCCATTCAAATAATCCGGGTAGAGCTTTGATATCTCTACCGTATAATAATTTAGTTCTACCAAGTGTATCCCAATTCCGTAAATACTTTGATATTGTCTTCAATATGTTTTGCCGGTCTTGTACTCCACTGGTCTACGCTCATTGGTTATTTTCCTACACGGTTGACAATACTCTGAAGCCTCGAATGGACGGTCCTGCTTTGCTTCTTTTTATTTTCATGGCAATCTTTTTTTATTAGAGCAAGCTAAGGAAAATTATCAGATCGTATAGGGGCAATATTTATGTCCCATCAATTGTTATTCTATGACTTTATTACCTCACTGAACAACAAACAACTTTGATTTAGTATGTATATTTGCAAGATCGCAAACGGAAACAATCATGAAACTTCTATCAAATCGAACAAAACCGGTCTACGAAAACGTATACAGTGGAACCCCCAATTATACCACTCCGAATTACGCTATGGCTTGAAATATTCGCCGCAAATCCCCCAATTGCACGGTCGCATTTCATTGTCGTTACTGCGAGACGGTCGTCTGTGTTGCGCATACAGTTAAATGTTGCCTAGTGTCTGTGGATTCATCAAGTGCCAGGCTATACACGTATAACGGGCGACTGCCTATGTGTGGGATTTTGGCGCGCTTTGCATTTTATCACTTTGTAAATAAATATTTTTTCAATATTTATTTTTTTGCAAAACTAATGGAAATCATAGTTTTGCATTGTTTGCGGAAAAAACCAAATCCCTAATTTTGTATGAGATTTACACCTCCAATTACACTCCCCGAATTACACTGTCCTGACTTAAGTGTAAATGGGGGTTTTACTGTACTTGCATATCCAATATTGCCCAAAACTTAAACGATATATTAGTACTAATGATTTTTTTCTGTCTTATTAGCGAGTTGAAACAAAATGTTGTATCATTTTAACATTTACAAAAGTTTTGATCTGTGTTTGACTATTCTCGAGTCGACTTTGTTAATTTTCACAATTTCACGGTTTATTTCCTTGGATTCGAAATTCAAAATATCTCACGCTTTTTAGTTTCCCTCGATGTTTCATTTAGTTAAATTCATTTTTTAGTGTTATCTCCAAAACTTCTTTCAATAATACTTATTCTTAGGTGAATGCTTCACCGATCGAAACGAGGCCAGATAATAGCAAAATGAATGTTCCAACCAGGCGACCCACTGTCCTGATTATATTCCTTCGCGTATTGAGCATCCCTAACGTATCCAAGTACGTACAGTGCGATCTCTCGGCTAAGACAAACTCCACTGTACGATGTATGAAATTGGTGGCACCCAGCCAAAAAGCAGCACACATAACCTCGACTACAGCAGATACTTTTTTTTCCATTCTTACTTCCTCCGTGATAATATAGAACTTTCATTTACTCGAGTTACACTGGAAGTACCAAACTGCTGCAAAGATGTTGACTAAAAATTATTCTGATAGTGTGCCTAAATTGTATGCGGTGTTATATTTCTAATAAAATACGCACATGGAATTTAAATATTATAATATTACAAGTACCAGACTGCACTATGCAAATTGAGATTGGATGGTGTTATTTGGAATGCTTGCAAATTACTTATTTACATGGTTTTATGCTACTGAAAAAATTCGCGTAACTTGAATGTTTCTTTTTAATACTAATTCGGCAGTGTGAACACATATTAAACGAATTACTGCCAAATTGGGATCATTATGAATACAAATTTAACATCATAATAATTTAAAAATGTTTAAATCGCTTTTGAGGTTTTGACAGACAGTAAAAGAAAATATATATTTTGTACTTATTCCACATTAATGTATTAAACTCAGGACTGGTATTGTTCGTCAGAAGCATTTTTAACAGCTGAAAATAAATCTGAAACGAATGTATTATGTACTTTGCAAGGAACGAATGCTTTTCTGAAATTAATTATTCAAAGTCGTAGAGCAATTTTATTTTATTTTAGATATCAAGTTTGATGTACCTAAATTAACGATTTATTGGTTTCTATCATCAAGTCAAGAGAATTACTCAACATAATCTTGAGGCCAATTTGAAAACATAGTATATATATATTACATATTCATACTCGATTGATTTTAAATTATTTCTTGAATCGGCTTTTCAAAGTTGATGTTGCAAAATTTTGAACGCGGATTATTGCCAATAAGATAGATTTATTATATTTTCATTTCAAAGTTTCTGTAGAATGCACTAATATTTATTTAAACTAAATAATTATTTTAACCCTTCGTCTTGCTCTGTATAAACTACGCAAACATGTTCTTCCTTTTTTTATCAGGGTCGTCACGCAGACGGAGGCCGCCCGTTTATTTTTTGCACGCGCGCGGGATCCGAATTTCCGCGAGGGAATTTTTAATATTCACAGAGAATTCGCGAATGTCGCGCGACGCTCTTTTTCGTGGGCCGCGCAGGAATTTTATGGCCCCGTCCTTTTGTCGTTCACGTACAAGTATTTTTTCACATTTCATACCGTGGGCGTATTACAATATTATTAAATATTGTATTTTTATCACACATATTAAACAGCGCATCGAAACCGTAGAAGCCTCGAGATAATTTGATGAATTCACTTGCTGGTTTAGATGGATTCTGTATTGTTATCTTCCTAGCAACAAAGAAGGCAAATCTCAAAAATATCGCACAAAAATCTATCTAGATAAAAAAAAAAACGAAGCCACGGAACATTTGATACACTATGGTGACTTTGACATACTAAAATAACATTTTTTATTTAGCATAATTTGTTAGTATTCTTCATAGCAATGTGTGAATTATGGTCAAAATCATATCCAGAATAAAAGTGTTCCAATAATAGCGTTGTTTTTTATAAGCAGTGAGTAATTTTACGCGGAGAAAAATGACAAACCATTGATAAAACATATTTGCACAAATCAATTAATAAATTAATTGATTTGTCAAGAAGTAAATTATTATAATGTGGCTGATCATACCTAGCAAAAATTGGTAACAAAGTAACCAATGAGAAGCCATTGAACTGTTAATAGTTTTTTTTTTTTTAATTGACGACGTCTACTACGAGCAAACGATTGTTTCGAAATTGCCTCCAGTTTTTCAGATGAAAAGTATAATGGGAAATGTAACCTTCACTTCTGTCCCAAAGAAATGAGACGGTCGTTAATGTACGCCATTTCACTATTGTCTAAACAAAGCAAGCTGACTTCTGTAACTAAAATTAATAGTATAATATACCAGACGATGTGGCGCTTCGTAAGGTTAAGTGCGGTCCTCGATATCTCGTGATAAAATACTTAACATTTATATGGACCCATTAGAAATGAAGCGAGCCAAGCGGTATTTTAGAGAAAAAAAGTTATATGCATTGTAATATTCTACACGTCTTAAAATATTGTTAAAATGAAGTTACCTCAGATAATACACATTGCAATAGTGCAATCTCAGTAAAATAAAAATATGCAATCCACCAAAACACCAAGTAGAGACGTGATTGTACGATGAAAAATGTTTTACCATTTTACTAGTTTCACCTCTCGAGGGCTCATATAATTTACAGAACAATTAAGATTTGTGTAGAAATTTAATCAAATTCTAACTTGAGTATTACGTGAGAATTTGACTATGGTGTGACCCTTTATATATCGACTATGGAAAGGGAAAAGGACGTAAACAACACATAACAAACTTTACACGATACGTTTTTTGATGATTTTGGACAAAGGTAAATTATTAAATATAAACAACTTTTAAGTGCACGGTGACTGATAAACTAGTTTTATATTGACTTAGCCTAATATTAATTTGATAAATTGTCCAAGAAAAACCTTTTTTTAAGACTTTCATGGTTGCAATTTTCGAATGCCCTTCTTTTTTCAAACTTAAAAGCTAAATTTAAACACTAATTCAGCATTTTCAGGTTACATCCTTTTGATAGATCGTGTATCAAGTTGTACACATTGTGATTATCGAAAAAAGCTGTTTTGGAAAAACTGTGGGTTACGTCCTTTTTCCTTTCCAAAGTCGATATATATATATAAATCCGGAATGTGGCTCTTGTTCACCTTATTTGTGCCCATCCTTGGTATATACAGTAAACTCCCGATTTGCGGTGTATGATTTTAATTAAAGATTATATTAAAAAAATAAAATAATGAATATTTGACATGCTTAAATAATTGTCTGCTTTAGGAACGTATATATTTTTGTTGTTTTGTTAACAGTTCGGATTATCCGTGTTTTTCGATTGTCTGTGCCACTGTTATTAGTCTGGATAATCGGATACATATTTCTCTTATTATGTTTGCCGTTATTTTTTCAAATAAACTTTTGAAATCTTTAGGGTGAGTATTTTTTCTTCGCCTTTACATCGATACACTTCGTAAAAAAAATCTTAAGCTTTAAATTCTTTATTCATGTAACATATATTTTCTTTGAATTATTTATCATCACTCTTATTTCGGGAATTGTTCTATATTTTAGAATTTCTGGAGAAACGATTATCGTGACTGTTTGAAGGATAGTTTTTTTAATGCCTTATAAAATTCTCATTGTAAAATTAAGTTTTATGGAAGAAAAAAATACTCGTATAATTAATTAGTATCATCCAGGGAATAGGCACATCTTTTTTCTTTCCTAAATGTTAGATATAGTTCAACAATTTTCGAATTAAAAGTACTCACTTACTTTTATTTGAATGATAAATATTGTATTAAATATTAACGACTCTTTCATCTCAGCTAATGAATGAAAATTTAAGTTTTTTTTATGTAAGTAGTCAATTTTAGGGCTTGTCGGTTTTAAAACATCGGCTTAGAAAACTCTACCTTTTAGTAAAATTTGCGTTAGCCAAAAGTCGGTTTTTTTAGTATTAATATTGAATTTGTTTTATTATTCTATATTTTAGTTTAAAACCGCGTTGGTTGAAAAATAAAACTAGATAAAATATGTATTTCATTATATTTAGGTTTAAATGTAAATATTTTTGCTTTACATTTTGACGTTTTGCCTTTTCTAAAAACATATTTCATGACTAGGAATAACGATTTTTTTTTCACTGTGTTTAAGTATACTAAATAAATTGTTCTTCTTTCTTTTCTTTGGCCATGTTCGTTTCCTATGTGGAGCATATGGCCGCCACGCGGCATCTTCATGTTTCCCTGTCTTTCGCCAATTGCTTTGCTTCCTCCCATGACATGCCAGCATCCCTCAGTTCCGCCGAGTACATCCAGGAGACTATTGATGGGTCAGGTCGTATTGGTCTAAAAATAAATATTTAGGTGTGATAAAAAATAAAGTTATCTTTTTTTTTTGTTGATCATCGAAAATCGGTTAAAACCGAGTACAAAGTTGTATTTCGAAAACCGGTTTTTTTTAAAAGTATAAGCCTTAGTAGTTGAACACTTGAATAGTCTTATTTTATTTTATGATTGGAAATTGAATCAAACGGTTACGGGTTTTTAATCTGAGAAAAATTTAAAAAAATATGTCTATAAATGTTGTATCTACGAATTATGATCAAAATATTAAAATTAATATAAATCGAATAATGTATGCCACACGTCACTTCCGTGCATTGGTATGTACGGGCAAGACAACAAATTTAATAGATTTTTTTGTAATTATTCTCGTACGTGGGCAGAATGTAATTGGGATACTATTATACAATGCGTTACGTTATTGATATAAATAGAAAATACTACAAAAATGTTTCTACTGCAAATAACAATTATTAAAACTGTTGAAGATACAGCGGGACCGTGGTGCAGTGGTCAACGTAATGTTGGCTTCCCTGGCGCATCCCGCGGGTTTCAGTCCCAGTACGAACAGCGTTTTTTAAATCTTGGATTTCTGTTTGAATGCGTGGATATTTGTGATCGTCTCCCACTCAGGGCCGGTGCCACCATACAGACGAAATAGGCAATCGCATAGGGCGCTAATCTTTAGGGTGCGCATAAATTTAGTAATTATTTTATTTTTTATAATCTATTTTAAATCTAATAATACGTTTTTTTATACGCGTATTTTTTCGTTATAATTATGTATCGTATTATATATACTTCGAAAAAGAGAGGTTGAGTAACAGTTCTCGTAAAAACTTATGTTGTGATATCTTCATTAGGAGGCCATATGATCCACATTGTTAAAAAGGGGGCGTGACAATAACCGCTTCCTAGGGCGCCAAATAACCTCGCGTCAGTACTACTCCCACTAAGTAGTCTTGTCATAGAGTTATAAACTTCTATCCCTACTACTGTCTCCGGAAGAGACAGGTTGATCAACTGAATAATAAACATTACTCGTTGAAAAACTTCTGTTGTGATATCTTCATTAGGAGGTCATATTTTCCATATTAAAAAGAAGAAAAAAATGGACGAATAAAGCCTTAAACAATTTGAGAAGGTACATCGGATCTGTTTCGTAACTATTACATAGTATTAGTAATATTTTACTATGTGATATTTAGCGTTTTTAGACCAATAAAAATAAAAGTCTTTAAATTTAATAAAATCCCTAAGCACTTTCCTATAAATAACTGCTGTGACATTGCAAGAATAATTGTTTCAGTGTTGGCTCATATGTTAAATAAATAATTTATCTGGCCCATAAATAAAGCCGGCCACCGCAAGAATGATGCCTCCAAGCACGTCGTTAAAAATCTTTTTATTTAAAACGGAAATGACGTATCTCCAGGATTGCGTTTTCGCGAATTGTCCCTCATTTCCGTGCTGTGGGGCAGTCGCTGAAATTTTACTGCAGAGTAAAGCGGGCTGCCAAATCCATTAAGGGTGGGTATCCTCTGCCAAATGCGTTTTATTTGGGTCAAGAATTTTCGCTTCTCTGATCATTTTCGGCCGCTGTTAATCTTTGACGATGTGTAGGTCTTGCGAAATATAATACTGAACACCTATTAAGTGTGCCATTTTTTTACAAATCATGACTACTGGTGATAACGACTACGCACACATTTAGTTCATTAATAAAGCATTGAACAAATAACAGTACACAGACTTTTGTGGGGCTATTCTCGTGTTCATAAGAATCTTGACACTTATTTTAGACGGTCCGTTTTGTTTTAGCGTTTGACGGAAGGCTTAGCACAATTGTGTCTATGTTCATGGTTGTCATTTTTTATCTGTCAAACGCTTCACTACTGTCATCATAATAGATACATTGGTTCTCTATATATTTAATCCGCTAAACGCAGAAGATGACGAAAAAGTGGTCATTCACTGCATAGACATTAAAAAAATGAAATAATAAAACAAAATTCTGTTTTTATTAGGGAGTTCGATTGATAAATCAAAACATCCAAGTGTATTAAAAAATAAACATTTGTACTATTTACCACTTTTTATTTGGTTATATCAGGACCGGTTTCGCCCATGACGAGCATTATCAACTGAAAAGATAATAAAATATTACATTGTCAAAATTTGAATCGTTCAAACTATGTACATTCTCACAGATTTTGTCACTGACGACCCGGGTTTCGCCTTTCAGTTAAGATCGCAGTCAGTTCAAGTTCATCCGTGCACTTGAACGCCTGAAGATAACGAAAGGCGAAACCCGGGTCGTTAGCGACAAAATCTGTGAGAATATACATAGTTTGAACGATTCAAATTTAATATTGAAATTCCAGCAAGCACTTTCAGTCGAAATCTTAAATTACATTATCAATTCATAAATTTCATATGAGGTTGTTTTTCGTTTTCCTCTCGTGATGAGCTCGCTAAAAGAAACTTTAATTGACCAAATATTAGTAACAAAATTTGAGGAATTATTTTTACGAACTTATTACGAAAGGAAGTTAATAAAAAATTCTGTTATATAGTTAAAACTTGAAAAATGTGACAGTCGCTCGATCACGGGTCGATATATACGACACTGCAAAATCTAAACGTGTAATTGAATGTCACATTGAAAAGTTTTCTATAATTACTTAAATAATTCAAAATAGAACCATTTACAATTTAATTAATCTCGTAAACACGTAACTCAAACGTAGATACCATGTTTGATATTGATTGATCTAATTACTCTCGTGCTTAGTTTTAGCCACTGATGTCGAAATTTCCGTTTGAGACTAATTGGTAGCCATCGCTATATTCGCAAGTGCTATTTTTAATTAAACCCGAAAAGGTAAACATTATCTTTCGTTTTATGTTAAGAAAATTAGAATTACACTTCATGTTTTATTAATTGTGTCTATAGTTCTACAAAGGTTTTCTGGAATTAATGATAGCACATTTGTAAACTCACCATCGACAGTGTGTATTGTCTTGGCAGATATTCATTACTATGGCATCCAATCCTGGACCCCCTTTGTAATTCCGTGATTGAACATTCATTATTCAATCGTGGAGGAATTCGGTATTTCACAAAACTTTACTCGCTGATTTTGAAATCCTGGGAATTTAGCGATTTTTTTCAAAAAACAAGGAATTTGCGAAATTCTAAAAATGAAAAAATGTAAGAATTTTCGGTTTTTTAGGTCTCTCGCGGATTTCAAAAAATTCTAGAGTTTTGAACTTCTTATCTTCAATCCCGAAATCCCGGTATTAGTACTGTGTCACAATCTCGAGATTTTGAGATTACAAATTTGGGCGGGATCTGGGATCCCGAGACTGTAGGCCCTTATCATTACCAATTTATAAATCCAGTATAAAACACGGTAAAGTAAATGCGTTTGATATTAGACGTCTTAATTAATTGTATTTTAAAAATAGAAATGCACGTTTTTTGAAATATTGCGGATGAATTTCAATAATAATTCAGCGTTTGACGGACCTGTTCATTTTACGCAATGGTTCTCGCGTGAAACAATACGACTTATTTTTAGCATGTCGAGATATTTTCAGAAATCAAATTATGAATAATTCACGTAATATTTTTTTGTAGAAAATAATATGCTAATGGAAAATCTTTTTCAGGCTTTGGCACACACACTTACACATCCATCACGTTTATAAACATTTTTTTCACGGGCCGTAACTCACTTTTATAGATAGTAAAATAAAATTGGGTATAGATGTTGAAAAATAACGTTCGGAATCATTTCTTTTGATGAGTGATGGCTGAGATTGAACATTCAAAACTCGAGAAAAGTGCCGGAAAGTTTTTTGAAAAGTAGTTTTTGCTTCTGCTCTGAGTGAGATGGATAATATAAAATATAGACAGCAACTCACGCCCTCGTCTCTCGGTGTCATTTTTGTATTAAAAGTTCGATACCTTATACTTTTTTATCTTTGACAGGCAGTAAAGTTTTGTACGACAGAGATGATACTACATATATAACATTTCGTTTTTCTCTCTCTCGATATCTCTTGCACTTTTAGCGTATTATCTTCCGAGAAAGCCCGTGCCATGTTACCTATATTATTTAACCGCATCTGGTGAATATTGTTTTTATCTAATTACTTTAACAGTTATAACATATGTGCCCTCAAGATGTGAAGTGGGCCAAGTAATAAAATGGTAAAACTTTTTTATTTGATTATGCAATCACGACTTTACTTGATATTTTGGTTGACTGTATATTTTTATTTTAGATTGATTAACACTATTGTGGTATCTTTTTACTAAGCTCAATCTGCTTTTATGGTATTTTTAAACATGTAAGATATTATAACGCATTCAACTGATTTTTCTTAAAATACCACTAGACCCCCCACTTCATCTCTCATAAACGAAGGCTAAGGAAACACAATTGACAGTTTGAATAATTATAAAATGTTAGAAAATTAACTTGTTTATATGTATATATGTAATTACAAAACGTTGAAAAAAAAGGTTAAATATTCTTATTATCTTGCTGTTTTAATATAATTCTACATTGTTCTGTCAAATCAGTTGAATAATTGCCATATTTATTATCTTAGTCTTATTATCATTTTAGTACCGAAACGTCGAAAGTAGGATTGAGGAGCGGCGGAGTACAAAGTAACCCCATGGAAATTTGCATAACATTTTCATTGCATTTATTGAAGACATTAGTTAGATATTATTGGTATTTAGCGAATGGTTGAAATAAGACGAATTTCGCAAAGTGGATTCACCCCATCAAAACTCAAAGGTTAAAACATGTTGAATTATATGCGAATGACGATGACAAATCTAATACATTTTCGACAAAACATGGAGATTACCGACTTTGTTTGCAGATACCTTAACATATATATACAATCGCTTGGTAAACTGTGATAAACGTGAAGAGGATAGACATCAAAATCACACACGCACAATATCTCAAATATCAAGTAGAATCAACGTTCCCTCTAAGCTGCGCGAGTGCGCGGTCGCGCAGCAGTTGGAAAGACCCCGTGCACTCATTCCGGGTTGGCGCACACTACAAGACAGTTGGTCAATGTATATTTGATCGGTCCGCACAGCCTTTGAAATTTCCGCGCAGCTAACCTTTTGCCTTAGAATACATTGAGTAGAATACATTTAAAATTTACCTTTTCTTAGAAACGAAGCTCTATAATAGTAAATTGTAGAAACAGCTTTGTTAGTGATACGGAGGTACCGGGTTAATGCTAATGTACGGTCATTCATTATCAGGTATATTAAATAGATTTGTAATTTCAGATCTCAATCGACTTGGTCGATTTTTTTAAATATTGTAAGCTGATTTTCGAATGAAAATGTATCCACATCTCGGTAGCTGTAACGTGCTGATTTTTTTTAAAAATAAAGATATTGTAGAATTGGGGATATGTTACGCCTTGTAATTTTATATTACTTGAACTTCTTTATAAATATTCAGGCTAGAATTTCAATTCCTAATTGTGCAGAAAGAATTGTGTAGTGTGGAAATAAAAACCTCCCCTTGCTTGCCGTTTATAAATATCGTGAAACTATCGACCCCGTATGAATTAACATGTTTATTAAAAGCCATAAACTTTGTCTTCGCGTAGATATGATCACCATAACCAATGCATATTTGTAGAGGATTATGTAGATTTGTAGATAATAAAACGAGAAACTGTCATTGTATATGAATATTTATTAAGCTTATGTAACATTAGTAATGGGGTCTCCAATCCCGGGATTGGATTTCGAGATTGAAAAAAACGTTTTATTTATTGATTTGGCATTTACTTGGTAGAACTCCATTTTAATAGGGTAAAAATATCAAAGTATTTCAGTTCTACAGTTTTTTCTGTTCTGACGATGGCGAAAGCTGAAATAGCTATCAACGCATAACATATAAAACCCGTAGAACTGAAATACTTTGATATTTTTACCCTATATGAAAAAAACGTTTTTTTTTTTTCATTTTGGTAATTCCGAAAATTCTGGAAAGACAAAAAAAAAGTCTCGCGTCGTTTCATCTTGAGAATTCCGTAAATTCCTGGGTTTTTGAAATCGACTAATTTTTTTTTTAAATCTTAGGATTTCAAAATCGCTGAGCGAAAATTTCTTAAAACCGAATTTATGTATACACGATTTTCATGTTAAATTTTCAATCCCGGGATCACAAAAAAGGGTAGAGTATTGGATGCCGTAATTAGTAATTATATTGAATTTTGTCGTTCTTTCTATATGTTATAATGAACTTATTCGATGTGGTTATTTAAAATTAAAATTAATCAAAATTTATGCGTGTCATTTTTTTTTCTAATGTTTTTGTTTTCTTTTATTTGCAGGTAAGCTTCGCATCCAACAATGTGGATTGAACTGTTGTGAATAGTCAAGGAAAAGGAATCATTCATATTCATCCCTTTCCGGTGGTAAAGTTGTCATGATTTTTGTTTCTTTGTACTCACGAATGTTTCAAGACATTTACGTGTGCGTGATTATTACTGATTGTTTTATAAGCGGTTACAACTAACCTAACATGATAAAAATTTAAGAAATATTGATGGACTATTTTATCAACAGTTTTATGAATGCTCCAGCAATAATTATACTATCCGTTATAAGCAGTGCTTTTCTTTCCATGTAACGCGGTTGAACGGCGTTCCGGCGCCTTTTTCTCGCAATTTTTAATGTTTGAAATCAATACATATTCGTAAAATTTTATTTTTATTTTGGTTTAAAAACTGTTGATTTTTTTCATGGAAACCATTTGGTTTATTCTTAGGTCCCTTTTGAATGTAATGTTCATAAAAATATCAGGTCCATAGACTTACTCTGTGACCAAGACTAGGGTTCTAATGCGTCATATATTGTTTTGTTTTAGAAGTTCTCTTATTTATAATTTATTTTCCCAAAAATCAGGTCCATAGCGCAGTGGTTGGCTTTCGTAACAGATCTCACGGGATTTATTCACAGTGCGAAGCAAAGCGAGAGTGATTAGTTAACCACTAGTCTTGTCTAACCCATATCCTTACTCTCTTCGTGAAAAAAGAGAAGTTGAGAAACTGAATAAAAAGCAGTTCTCGTATTTTTTTTGTTCAGATACCTCTATTAGAAAGCCATATGATTGACATTTGGAACGGACACGGATTAGAAAAAAATCTTGACACTAAGTGAATTCCGGTATAAGTTATAAAACTTGCAATGCTTACCGTATGCTATTTGATTGCAAATTGCAATACGTCTATTGCTATAATGCCTTATACACTGAGGCACTTGCGTAGATGCAAACATATCGCTTCCTGCCTTCTCATTTGTAACCTTTCTAAACACTTGATAATATAATACCTTTTAACTAGACATTGAAATTTGCGATAATACGGGATGGCAATTCATATTTAATATCCGCTTTTCTGTTATTTTATCTTGTAATTTACTTCTGAATATTTAATGTTTATGAATTAAAAAGCTATTTTATTGGCATAAGACGTCACCAGACGAAACCATCGATTCATAATATTGGATGATTTTATATAAAATATCGATAAATATGAACCAAACAAATTTGCGTGACTTATTCCACGCTTTACCTGTATTGTATTTTTTTGCTTCGATCCCTTTGGCATCTAAAACTCGGAGTTTTTCCTGTACATAGTGTTACAATTTATAAAATGTATGTATGCTAGTATCTACCTTTGTATTTCTTTATGCCAGTTGAATAGAATTCGAACTTCCAATCTTTATGTTAACAATAAGAAACTGTCAAAACTTTTTTGACACTGTAACTCTTCAACCTTCAACCCCTGTCACTGAAAAGGATATTTTTGGATTCCGTCACACGAACCTCTGCCTGTGAGAGGTTCGCGAGTAATTGGGGGGTGGGTTATTTGTATTTCCTTATTGTGATACGAATGTATTATTTTGTCTCAGCTGTAGACGTTCGGTCGACATGTATTCATTTTTTTTTTAAATCATAAAGTACGTATTGTTATTTTTTGTTAGTCATAAACATAATTATAAACACTAAAATGATTTCGCAATGGCCGTAAAACTGTTTTATACAAGACCACAAAACTATTATTGAATATTTTCTGCACGGCTTCTGGATAATTATTTTTTTTATATACATTTGAGTTAATTAAAAAAAATGGAAATATAATTGTATTTTGCATACAATTTGATAATAAATAAAGCACCAGATATTTTCAAATTTTTTAACCACTCGAGATCAGGAGAAAAGATATAACAAACAACCATTTCCAAGAACTTATTTTTTAAAAATAAATAATACTGACCTCGCCGCAATTTGTACCCTACCCATTCTGATCGCTAGGGTACAGATATTTTTTTATGTAATTTAAAAATACTGATGTATGTATTATAATACATTGATTTTTTTTCACCCAGACCCTTATGAATGATTTTCTTGCTATTTCTGCAATAACCTGAATAAAAATACAATAGAAAATCTATGGGCTATTATGAAGTAGAAGCTCGACAAACACCCGTGTAAAACGGCTCCGGAGATAATCAAAGTAATTGAATATGTGTATGACACTGAAATTGATATTTAAATAATAAAACAAATATACGATTTCATGACTAGATGAATTCTAGAGGTTATAAAGAATAAGGGAGATTCTACAAAACATTAAATATTTAAAAAAATATTCGATGTCTATTATTTATCTGAAAATATTTTTAAAAGGTCCGTTAATATCCTGTCAATCAGACTGACAAAAGAAAGTTTGGTTCGAAATGCATTATATTTTTTTACAGTAATAAAACAATTAAAGCTCGATGAGGCGTGAAACGCTCCGTTAACCTATCTGTCCGTATTCAAATTCATATCTCCACTGGTAATGGTCTATCTTTTTTTTTATTCTTTAGGAAATGATCTATTGGCATGTTAGCATGTGGTTTAGAAAAGAAAAGTGTGAAAATTTCACATAAAACTTATCAATTGGCCAGCACTGTAGATATTATGATTTTAAACACATTTGTAATTGTTCCCATCACATGTCTTGGGTATTAGTATCATGATATTTTCTGGCTGGGTAAAGCTATAGAAATGGTATTGTTTTGTACTATTACATTTATTTATGTGTGTTATGGTTCTCGGTAAATTACGTTCAAAGTACAATTTAAATAAATGATTTGAAACATTGAATACGACAAGAAAAAAAGGTGCCGGAATGGCGTCCATGGAGAAAAAAAGCACTGACTAATGTTAATAACCCAGCGCCGCTTTGACAGTTGACTCCAATAGCGTCCGTTTGTATTGTGCATCTGTGCGGATCGACTCAATCAAAAGTTTTGCGAGGCGAAGTTTATTGGAAAACTGACGCTTTGCAGTGTGACCCTTTCTCTCGTAATTCACCACCTCGTTTATCTTCTAGTCGTGTCTCCGGTGACTTACTGCAATTCTACGACATTTCATAATAGAAATGCAACTTGCACCGTAGGTTCTATCACTATAGGAATGGTAAATTGACAATGCTCGCCACGAGCGAAACTGGTCCTGATCTTGATACATAAAAGTGGAAATAAGCACAAAGGAATATTGTGTTTTTTCATAATGAAACTTATAAACATTACTTATTCGTTTGCTGTCTTCACGGGCGCGTGTCCTGTACGGACACTCTTACAAATCGATTTTTTAAACCATGGGCTTCTTTTGCGATCCCAAGAAAACGAGGTGTAAGGAAATTAATTAGCTAACAACTTGACATTATCCTAGCCTTATTTCTTTTTCGAAAAAGAAAAGATCCGTTCCTAAATAACAACAAGGAACCGTAAATCCTAGTATAATAGAAAATCTCCATAAAGAGTCTACCAAATTTGTCAGCGTATTTTGAATACTAGTAGTCAATAAAACCTTTTTAATATTCTTCAGAAAACTTATAATAATCTATTTAAATGTATGTGTTTATTTATATCCAGTTCTCTAACAACACGATTAGGAGATACAATCACACGTTACTTTCTGTCCGTGATCGAACATGTTATTGTACTGATGTATTATTTTCTAAAATCGTAGGCGTGTTGTATTAGTATAAATCCCGGCCACAGATGTTACAGTCCGCCTGAGTCAATACAAAATGCACTCCACTCTAAATGCTACAGATAAATCTCCGTAATTGCTTTAGAGCGTATTTACTAGATCCACTGAATGGTGGGTTTTTTTTTTATATATCCACGTCGATGCTGGCTTCAACTATATGTAATGATGCCTTGTCAGTCAATCTCAGAGCCATTAAGGAGTAATTTGGGATGTCTTATAGAATGGATTTATGAAAAATAATGATAAACGTGCAATCTCATATTATTTTCTTTTTGACATCTGTCATTTTATGTATGAAACGAAATTGAATAACGGCTTGTTTTATAATGATAATATTTATACGCTTAGTAGTTTTAAAATTATTTATTCTTTTAGAATACGCAGACTAAGGCATCTAATCACGGACCCTTTTTGTGATTCCAGGATTTCGGGATTGACAATTTTTCCAATCCCTGTATTGAACATTCAACATAAAATCGTGTATAACTTTGGATTCGGGATTTAGAAATTTTTGCTTGGCAATTTTTCAAACAATTTCATATAGGTTTCAAAAACCCAGGAATTAATGGATTTCTCAAAATTATCAGCGTAGGAGCTTCTTTTTTTAGCTCGTCCAGTATTATCAAATTTAAAATCACAGGAATTTACCAAAAATTCGAACTTTCTTACTTTTCACCTCGCTCAACTTTCTTTAATTTTCTCAATCCCGAAATTAGTAATGTCACATTCTCGAATTCGAAATCACAGAATTGAACGCGGGATCCCGGGATTGGAGGCCCTAGTACCGACAAATAATTCGTATTTCAATGATGGCTAATGTTTGCGTGCTTAGAATATTTTCGCGGCGTGCCTATAATCTTCATTTTACAGTAAAAGTATCATTTAAAATGAAAAAATTCGCGGTCCCCAGGTTGGGAAGCACTGTTCTACGTGACAAAACGCACACCGCGATCAGTTTGTTTGATATTTTGATTCGCTTTAAACCGCGTTTCAACCGTGTTCGCAGTGACTTCGCCCAAGTAAGACGTTGCGTAAGAGTAAACGAGCGCGTTTTTTTTGTCAATAATGAAATTGTAAAACGACGTCGATGTTCGAAAAAAACCCATTTATAGTCCAATCCAAACGTCAATTGAAAAGTTTTTTTTCAGAATATATTTCGTAATCCACTCCCAAAGGGTTAATGGATATCTCGTGTTGCCTTCTCGAACTAGTTTAAGTGTAGGCTTTATCACTGCGGGCCCCGGCGCCCACCTCAGAAAGCGTAACAAAGCAATAACATTTAATATTATGGACAATATAGCGTATCGATCGAATTTATCAAATAATGAACATGCGTGGGTATTAAATAATGGTGGTGATTTATCCGATTCTTGGTTGTTGGTGAATTTACAACGCCATAAATGAGAGAAATTCGGCTTTACGATGATAAGAACCGATGTGTCGTTCGGTCCCCTTTGTTGTTTTATTAAGATAAGAAACTAGCTAAGATATGTGATCCAGATTTGAAATCCAGTAAGATCATTATCGTCGATATTTATTTCATTGCAGCTTAAAAAAAAACATTTTGTCCTAGGTGAGTATTTCGTATGTTTACATTTAATTGTTATTCTGAAACAATATTTACAATTTAATACAGGATATATAAAAGGCAGCAAGTAACAAAAAAAAAAGTGAGAAATATTCTGTGTTATATAAAACATTGCCTTTTTTATTTTCTGTATTCAATTTACGATTGTTTATTTGGTTACAATAACATTCGATTTTTTTACCATGTTCGCTCCTAATGTTAAGCTCATTTTGACTCCTGGTAGAGTTTATTTTAACACAAGTATTTCTACAGAAATTGATTGTTATTCAGTTGCTCATATTGTCTTTATTATAAAGAGAGTAGAAATAGAAGGATAGTGCTAGGACATGACTAATAGCTAGTCAGTAGCTCTCCCTACGACCCGTTTTTGAGACAGGATGGGTGAGAGGGGGGAATTCAAGATTTCAAATACATCCATGCTTCGATCATAAATTCATAATTCGATTGAAAAATCAATTTATAAAACTGTCCACACTGGGATTCGAACCTGTAATTTCTGTAACGGACGTTGACCACTCAACCGGCACGACAGCCGGCTGAATAGGTGTCATTATATCTGCATATTGGTAACGTAAAACACTTCGTTTATGAATTAACGTAAAATTAAGGCCCGATCTTTTGTAATAATATTTTAAGGTTTTTTACAACATACTAAGTAAACGATCAGTTTGATTATTATACATTTTTTTTGCTACGTCTATTAGTGAATCTGTATTCAGTGATTTTGTCTTTATTTGCGTTAGGGCTCATTCAATATTCGCTGTATGGCCAGATTATCTTCATCAGCAGGGGGGCGGAGGTTAAATACCTTTAGCCGAATTGAGCTTTTTATCACTTTGAAAGTTTAAGGCTAAAGGTTTGAAACTTTGCAGACTCGATTAGCGATGAATTCTTTTATATTAGCTCTTTCAGAACACACTTTATTTTTTTTTGCTATACGAACGACTACTTAATAATCTCTAACTATTTTATTCGCTTGCGATCGGCAGCTGAAATAAAGTTTTTAAATTGATTTTATTATTTCATGATAATATGAAAGCCGAGTTATAATTAAAATTTGTCATATCTACATATATAAGAGTTTTTTTTAATATATTTTATTAAGAAGTTTTTAAAATTAATTCACTATATGCACACTAATTACGACAATAATGAATTTTTTTGAGTAACGTGTTACATTATTGGTCACGCAGAAGTCTTACAGAAATTATTTTTTTATGACTATTTAAAAAAGATTTTTCAAATAGAGTAGTAGGGAAAGAAGGGTAAGGCCAGGACAGGTCTAGTGGTTAACGTATCGCTCTCGTTATGCCCAGTTATTAAAGTTTTGGAATACGTGGTAGGGAATTTTTAGATATCACATAAACCCATGCCTTCAAACAAAAATTTTGCTCGTACTCGAACCCGTGAGATCCAGTACGGAAACCAACAACGCTAACCGCTGCACCATACGACCCGACAGTTTTCATAGCGTCTAATTAGGTGTTAATTCCAAAAATGAAAATGCGAGTAAATTCAAAATAAGCAACATTTCATTTGTTAACATATTTTAAAAATATTAGGCAGAGTTAATCAGTAGTCAGTAATAACACACCTAGTATAAAAAATGTTTTGTATGTCTAGAATTAACCACTTGGATACCAAGCGGACACCGGTGTCCGGAACATATACAAACGAACACGGATGTCCAAGACATTTAAAATATCAAATACTTGGTATTCTAATAGAATATAAGCAATATTTTTATGAATATGTGTAGTTCCATCTCTACTGAGTTAATATAAGTTTTTAAAATATCGAACTCGAGTGTATATTAGGCAAAATTATTTTTCTCAAAAACACGCAGTATCTCTGGGACATATTAATGATTTATTTGCGCAGTATTCAAGCGGTTAAGAATGATTAGCTGCATCATAATCCGCAAATATTTTAACCTCTGCTGACCGTGAAGAAATTTAAAATGAATAAATTGGCCTCAATGTTAAATCACTGTTTTAGACGCTCCGTTTATATCACACATTCTTCACGTTTCGAGAGGACATTGTAAAACAAGTCTACTGAATCTAAATTCGTATATAAATACCATGTTATAACAATACTTTTAAGAATATTCGGTTGCAGTTTTTTTTTTTGAATCTGAAAAGTCATTAATGCTTGTCTGATAATATGATTCCTTTTATCATTGAAGAATTACATTCTGTCATAAAAGAACTGTGCTGTGTTTCTTTTACATCTTGTGATATATATTCTTTATGGCGAGACACTCTATTATCCCGTGACTCATTGAGACTATTATTTTCTTTATTTCTAAGAACACTAGAACCATTAGTCTGTCTAGATTGCGAGTGCTCGAATATATAATAATACTTTAGCTGTATAAGTTATATCTTCACTTAAAGGAAACATTTTCTTTTTATTGTAATTTTTAATAAAGATTTAAAAATTGAAATTGTTAATGCAATTGAATCTAGTGCAATGTAATTTTTATCATGGCTTCTTCCAAGTAGAGTCTCCAATCCCGGGATTGAAGATAACATGTGAAAAAATCGTTAAATCCAGTAAAAAAAGAATTTTGTCCTAGAGTCAGGCAGTCGTAAAGTTTTGAAAAGGTGGAGTTAAAAAGAAATGATCCCACATTTTTTCCTAGCGGAAAATTCATTAATTCCCAGGTTTTTGTAATTTGCCAACGAGTATTATTTTTCGAAATAAGCTAGCAAACTAAAAACAAAAAAAAAAGTTTTTCACCTTTTATAGATTATTTTTAAACATCTCAATTTTTGACTTTTTTCTCAGTGATCGATCCCATGATCCCGAAAACTCATATCCCTAAATTATTCTGAATCTCGGAATTCTCCCATAATCTCAAACAATTGTGGCACGATTTTATGGTGAATGAATAATCCCGTGATCACACAAAAGGTCCGGGATTTCATGCCCTACTCCTAACAGTCCCAACGTAGGACTGTAATAACGGACGAATAAATCGATACCGATATTTCGTAATAAATACCGGTATTACAAAAACATTTAGGCTTATTGGGATCACAATACTATACCAAGTAATCTATGCCCGCTCCCATTGTGAGGAAAATGACCTCCTAATGAAGGTATCTCAACATATGTTTTTCTACGTGATCTGATTCTTATTCAGTTCCTCAAACCTATTTTTTCGAAGAGAGTACAGACAGAAAAATTGGGCTTATGTAGGACTAAACTAGGTTTGCTAAACGCTGTTATTTTAGAATTAGAGTGGTGAGAGGAAAGTTATAAACATTACAAATATCCATGCTCTTTGTACTGGGACTTGAACCCGTGAGATATGTCACGGAAGACAACGACGTTGACCACTGCACCACAGAACCAACAACAGAAAACCCTCATTAAAAAAATGGGTGATTTTCATAAGTAACCTACGGCTTATTAATATTATAATGCATCATTGATATGCTCGTTTTGAAGCTTCCAATATTGATACAGCTCTAAATTAAATTTATAATATTTCTATCTACTAAAAACATGGTTAGTTTTTCGAAATCATGTTTTTTCTTCAATTACAAAACTAGTCATTGCCAAGCCAAGTGCCGCTGAAATAATCAAATAAATACCATGTAGATAGATGTAAAAAATAAATTTCACGAGAAAATCTAAAAGAAGAAATCGACGCATTCGTCTAGTATTACTAATTCCACATTTTTTTTATTTAGCGGTTTCGCATATAACAGTAATTTTCAACTGAATGAAAGAACGAAAAGAAAAAACCGGTTAAGATCTTAAAAGTGTTTATATTTTTTAATATCATGCCTTGTGTTTAAGTTTTGCGAGTGTGAACACATTAAAAGTCATGTAAGTTTAATTAATTATCTTATATATATAATGTCAAACATACGGCAGTATACATTTAATTAACTTAAGTCACGTGCCTTTTCTGAAACTTCGCACGTGTGTATAGTTACTCACAATCGAAATGCGCCCACGGCCTTGAATTCACCCTTTTAAGGCTTTCACGGATGGGTTTAATGTACCCCAGGGTACCCTGTACAGATCTACGATCCGTCGTAGGCCTTGTTTAATATTTATGAAAGAACGTTTTGTCACTTTGGATATTAACCTTCTTGTAAGAAATGTTTCGTGTATAGAGTATTTTAAAGGGGAGTATTGACACCATAAACATATTTCCATAAATCGATTAAATTCAATTTACAAAATTGTCCGTTCTGGGACTTGCTGAAGACAGCAACGTTGTATTTTCAGTTACAGAACTGGCGAATAAGATAATAAAAAAATGTAATTTCAATTGGCGACCCTTGCTGTTAAATTGAACCGTATTCAACTTATAATAGAGTGTTAATAATTGAAACTCAAAAAAAGTTCACGGCATTCACATTTGATCGAAAGATTTACGGTATTTTTTTTACGATTTTAACATAATATTCTGAAATACGCAAAACAAAGGATATTTCAAATATAAAATTAATATTGATAATTTTGTCATTTCTCTGATTGTGTTACTGTTTGTGAACATTTCATTACTTCGTGTTACATAATTTCTGTATTGCGATCTGATTACGGGTAAAATATTTTGTATATCGCATGCTTAATAACATACGGGTATATCTAGATTTACGTAGTTATGAGATATCGCAGTTTTACTGAAATTTTCATCATTGAGAACAACGATTACTAAAATAAAGTTAAATTTCTACACATTGTGACTTGATTTTCAACTATCTATTAAATTAAAAATTAGAGGGCTTATACCGTCAAAATTTAAATACCGGTAAACAGTAAATAATAAATTACCGGTAATTTACTGGTAAATAAAAAAATGTTTGTTTTGACAATTTTAAGAATCAAAACATGTTATTATGTATATAATAGATACTAATTCCTTGAATTTAATTTAAGCCTTGTATTGAATTTTGTACATATTTGTACAGCAGATGCAAACGATCTCATTCTGATTCATTACTGTTAAGCGCTCGGCAAGTTATTTGTAGGATATATATATTTTTTTGAAAATAAACAATGAAGAACATATAACCTAATACGTAGTTTTTAAAAATATAATTATGATATTGCGAGTGGCCGTTTTGGTGACATATGGGAGAAGAAAAAAAGTCGAAAAACAAAACTGCACATTCCGCCTGTATCTATTTTTAAATTTGAAATAAAATAATATTCGGTAATTATCCGTAAATTTACCGATTTACCCGTGATTACAAATTGTCAATTTTCGACAATTTACCGGTAAACTGGCTTACCTTTAATGCAAGCCCTAGTTATGACTCTTTTAAAAAAATAAAGTTTGCCATTGCGTAGTCAGGCAGTCGCAGCAATATCATTTTACTTTTAACATTATTTATTAGTATGTACTGCTTGTTTTTTTTTTCTAGAAAAAAATATTCAATGAAGGACTAAAGCCTTTTGGCGTGAAAGTGACATCTTTTATCCTTGCGTCTAAGGCGCAGTAAATGTGCAAATGTATTCCTAGTGTATTTCTTCATGCGAAAAGGAAATTTTTACGTGCTTTTTTTGTGTAGCCGTTATTCCTGAAGAAGGGATGTTTTTTTCATTTTGCTGATTTGTCGCGCGGCGTCTTGCGAAAAATTATACAGCCTCTCCCGAGGAGATGGGCGCACTTATTACGGGAGCATGGGGACTAGAATGAATTTTTTTAGAACGAGGTAACTCGTATATTGCCCCCTGGATCCCTTTTGTCACATCTCCTCTTTTAGTGTTTCGACGGTTTAACTCTTTTGGTTATGTTTTGTTTCTTTTTAGTGGCCATAACGTATATGATATATTTTGTAGACCAATTCGTTTCTTACCTTGTTTATTAAAAATAATATAGGATATAAAAAATATAATGTAACCTGCTTATTCAAATCAGTTTTAAAAGGAAATCATCAAATGGGGTATGAAGCAAAGGTAGCAATCTTGATTTTTTTTCTATCTAGTATGCACAATCAATCTTAGAGATAAAAATTCACCAGCTTGTGCGGGACATTTCAGTAGCAAATACCATTTCATTTCATAGAAAATCGTTTTTTTTCAATTAGCTTTAGAAACAAATCCATCTTCTTCACTCTTAACGTCTAGTCGAATACAAAGTCACATTAGAAAATGAATTTAACGAATTCATGTTATATATAGCACATACATTAAATTAATAAGTAATAATTTTTTCAGTTTTTTTACATTTATCTCAATATAAATTCCATGGTGGAATGCTGTCTTTGCTTTTGATCTCCTCAAATACAATATACAAATTGTTGTGTCAGTTTTGATATTAATTCCGTATCTTATTAGATTCCCTTTATTGATTTGAATGATAGTTGATTATTTTCTTTTCCTCGTGATTACCATTTCGCTATGGTTGCGAGGGGGCATAAAACGTAACACGTAAATCACAGCCGTCACTTTACCCAAACCCGCCAGACTGGTTTTATTTTTAAACTAATGATTTTTTTATCGACTATTTTTTTAACGTTTGTTTTCGCCGAACGACGAAATTGTGCTTTATATATATAATATATGTGTAAATAATGTTATGAAATTTGAATCAAAATAATTTCTACTGCTTGTTAATCACAGCTGATTTTTCCAATTAGTTATTTATTTCAATAATATAAGTAGTTATAATACCAGTCGTGTACGATTGCTCGCAACGTCATCAAACCCCATTTTACTGAAGCATCTGATGTACCAGAAACGGTCCGTTAAAATATATGCTTTTTTGTGTATTTTTAATTCGCAAGTCTACGCCAGATGGCTAATGTATTTTGCATTAGTCCTGCAAAGAGAGTGCCTCACTCCATCCTCACCCTGTATTTCAGAGTCCTTGATCAACCGACCGTGCTGTCTGTGTCCAGGACATTAAATTGAATGCACAAACGGGAATGAACACAGCGGCCTTATCTGTCGCTCTGAGAGATAGACTATACTTGTAATATAATTAAAGCGAGCTTGTTTTATTTAAGAGTGTACAAGAAATAATGATTTAAATCTTTAAAATATCACTTTTGAAAGCAGCTTCACTACTGTCGTGCTTTTTGTTACTCAGTCGCTCAAACTCTCTCTTTTTCCAAAGAGAGTAGTAAGGATAGAAGGATAAGGCTAGGACAGGACTAGTGGTTAACTAATTGCTCTCGCTACGCCCAGTTATTGAAGGATAGGAAGGGTGGAAGAGAAATTAAGACATCAGAAACACCCGTGCCTTCGAGCAGAAATCGATTGAAAAAATTCTGTCCATACTGGGACTCGAACCCGTGAGATCCAGCACAGAAGCCTTATTTACGCGAAGCTTAATCCAAATAAAGGTGTATGGATATCACACAGGTTTTTATTTCACTAACTTGATCTCAAAGATTTTTTTTTTCGTGGCCTAGTTAATAATCATGATATTACTTCTTAAGACTTTAAACATTCATGCTCCCAATTTTTACTCGCGTGGCCAAAACCATAACTTCATATTTTTTTTAATAAACGTTTTCTTCGCGTAGGTCATATGGGTCGCCAAGTGCTGGTCGGCTGATTAAGACATTGTTTATTGTTTCAAATGAGTACATGACAGTACATTACATTACAAGTGACGCCAATTCACCATGCGGAGGACAAATATAATTAAAATGAAAAACAGTACATAACACATATTAGAAGACAAAAAAAACTGACAGTTTACAAATTTTGTTGTTGAAAATGTCCATTTTTCTAGGCACATTGATCATCAAGATCATTTGTCTTCTAATAGTATGTACTGTATTTTTTATGATCAAATTAAATATTTCAAGCGCATGGAAAATTTGCATAGCTGTAATGCCATGTACTGTCATTTACATTTGCAACAATATCTAACTGGCTTATGTTAAACATGCTTTTTTAAAATAAAACACTTGTTCTAATTACACATTATTTACTAATGTTCAGGACAAATTTCGTTTATAAAAAAAAATAACATCTTTTTGTACTAATCCCAAATGAATTATTAAAATTGTTAGCTTGTTTTCATACTGTAAAATACGAATTGTGCTGCTGTCTATTTAAGTCCGCTTAAAATTTTATTCTGAAGGTCAATTTAAAGTCGTGGAAATCTATTGAGCCGTCTTAAAGACAGATTTAATTGATATGAACGAAACCAGTTGAAACAACCTGAAAACAAAGTGTTTTTTTTAATAAATGTTTTTCCACCATGAATTGACAGTTAACACCTTTATAGCGATTCATGTTTAATAGTTTAAATGTACATGTTCACATATCGACTGTGGAAAAGAAAAAGGACGTAACCCACACATATCAAATTTTACAAGAGGCGCTAAAAACGTGTTTTGACGATTTTGTGACAAATGCAAATTATGAATTATACACAACCTTGAAGTGCACGGATACTTCTAAACTGGTGTTTAATTGACATAACCTAATATTAATTAAAGAAATTGTCTCGGAAAAACCGTTATTTCAGTGTTTTTTCTTGGTTTTAATTTTTTACAAGGTCATCTTTTTCAAACTTAAAAGCTAAATTTAGATACTTATTCGGCATTTTCAGCTTCTTCCATCCTTTTGATAGAATGTGTGCCAAGTTGTTTACATTGTGATTATCGAAAAAAATCTCTTTTGGAAAATTGTGCGTTACGTCCTTTTTCCTTTCCACAGTCGATATTATTCATTTCGTGACATTGCATAAGTAATAAAAATATTTGTATTTTAATTTTATAACGAAACATAAATCAAAATAAATTGAATTTAATCAAATAATTCGACCTTATATTAATTCACTCATGAATTTGGCAACCTAAATGTTTTATATTTTAACCCTTTTACGACCAATGAGTGAAGAACCATCTTGCAGTATTTCTGCGAAAATAATCGCGAGATGATTTTTCGCTCTGTGGTCATAAAAGGGTTAAGATAAATCGTGTTAGTTCATGGCTTAAAGATCAGTCTCGCGCGGCTCTTAGCTGATGAGTGAATTAATGTGTTTATTTTCTTGATCTTCATTCCGATACGGAAAGGGGTCGTGAGTCGGAAGCTGCATAAACATAATTATCTAACAGCCCTGCTGACACATCGCGACCCGAGACCTACAATTTCTAAGTGTGTAATGAATTCTAAATGAATACCATTAATGGTTCTCCCAAATCTGCCTCATTTATATTTTTGTTTCGTAAAAAAGTATACATTTAGAATTTTTAATAATTTAAGATTTCGACTGAAGGTGCTTGGTGGAATGTCAATATTAAATTTGAATCGGTCAAATTATGTACACTCCCACAGATTTTGTCACTAACGACCCGGGTTTCGCCTTTCGGCATCTTCAGGCGTTCAAGTTCATCCGTCCACTTGAACGACTGAAGATGCCGAAAGACGAAACCCGGGTCGTTAGTGACAAAATCTGTGGGAGTGTACATAATTTGAACGATTTAAATTTAATACATTTAGAACCTTTGTATCATAGTGTTCGGGTCGCGACATATGACGTATAGTAAACCACCAATAGAATAATTTCCTATAGCGTATGCGGCATTCATCCGTATAGCGTACTCCTTATAGCGTAGTCGTATTACAAAACGCAAAATTTTCATAAATATATAATATGATATATACATATTTATATATTTGCATTAAAACAATATTTATCGGTAGCTGTTTGTCCTTTGACTTGCTAGAAGTGTTCCATGTATACAAATAAGAGAAATGTTTGATTTCGGTTGAATACAATTTAAAGAACCTAACCTCAATTTTTGTAATGGTACTTAGTCCTCTAAAACAGTGCTTCCTAGATTGGGAGCCGGAATTTCTCCGCCGCAGAACATGTTTTGTTTTGAGGAGAGCCGCGGATTTTTTTTCAGATTTAGGGGGCCCTGGAATAAAAAAAAAATAGAAGCCCTGCTCTTAAACGTAGTATTCTCATAGCGTAGTCCCAATCTCTACGCTATAGGGCGGTCGACTGTACATATATAAGGTAATAGTAGCCCCACAAAACTTTGATTTTAAATTGATGAGAATTACATAAATCGAAAATGAAACGTACGTATTGTACGCATGGCTACAATATATTAACTAACGCAGCAGTTTCGTTGCATCCAAAGAATAAGCTAAAGGCATTCGGTATTTACTCTCGAACTTATACGCAGATTCCGCGAAACGTGTCCTAGGTATAAAATTAATTGTTTTTCAATTCTAATCAAATACATTTTTTTAAAGATTGTTGATTATGAAATTCACCATTGATTCTGTTTCTGGTAGTAGGGTTGAAGGCGAAAACAAATGTTGATTTTTACTGTAGTAACAATTTAATGGTCATTAGATATTTAGGAATATCGTTTGTATTCAAATACGAGACATTTCATTGGTACATTGTTTCTCAGCAGAGATTGGTGCGGCTGACATAATATTAATTAATGCTTTACGTGCAACGTGGTCGTAAACAAATGAATCGCAACGATAAGAGCTATTTTCGCGAAATGTGTTTTGGTTGCATTGGTTAGCTTTGTTAGAATGTTTTAACAATACACACCTGGTTATGCACTGATAACTTCATTGACGTACACTAGACAACACACAGTAATTAAAAACAAATATTTTTTTGTTGAAATTTTTAAATTAAAGGAATTTAAATCGCGTTATAATATAAATCATAATGTCTCAACCTTTTTGATCCCGTGACGCCTTTTGATTCTCATATTTTTCCGTTGCCCCCACACACGTAGTTAATAGTTTTTTGAGACTCGGGACACAATTATTTCATTAATGAGAGCTTTTTTTTTGCTCGCCGGCTGATTTTAAAAACCTGGAATTTAACGGATTTCCCGAAATGAAAAAAATGTGACACTTTTTTTTAACTCGATAGCTATTTTCAAAAATTTTTGGTCGCTGGCAGATTTTGAAAATCTGTGAATTTACGGATTTCACATTATTAACATAGGGTGACGATGGCCCCCCAAAAATCTGGTTCTCTTGGAACATGATTTATTTATTGTTAAAAATTAGAATTATAGTACATGACATAACAGCTGACGCCAATTCGCCATGTACTTGACAAATATAATGAGACAAAATATACAATAAAACTACATAATGCATCAAACTCAACATACAAAATCAAGAAATAAAATAGTAAAATTTAACAAACAGTTCACAAATACTATCACTAAAAATGTCCACTTCTCTAGGCAATGAGTTGATCAATCGAACGGCCCTAGGAACTGGTGACTCATACCTCCTAAGCGAGGTATAAGTTTTTAAAAATAAAAGTTTTTGCTCATAGTTTCGCCCACGTAAGAATAAATTGGGAGCATGTAAATTAATAGTCATGAGAATTTCAGGATTACTAACTCGGCCCCGAAGAAGAGGAGAAAAATGCTTTAAGCTTGAAAACGATCTTCGAACTTCAAGAGAGTGAAATGATAACATTCCTAAAAGAAATTTGGTGGGGTAGTATTCCTTTAAGGAATTCTCAAAAGGGAAGAATTTAATTTTTTTGAAATAATAATATCTGTGGGCCCTGGTTGAGAAACTGTGATACAAATAATCAAAACCCTTTTTCTGAAATCGTTGTATAAGGATGTATATTTTATCGTGAAAAGTAACCACACATAGTTGATTTTTACGTAGGTAAAACCGGGGATTAAGATCACAATGACTTAACTACAAAAATGCTTAGTTTAAGTAAAGCTATGGTAATACCATTACAATATTTACTAGTGACACACAGTCCATAATACTTTCCCAGAATAAGAATTGACAGTTGGCACCCTTTAATCTGACATTAATGAAATTATTTGATTTACAAATCATGTTTTCCAATTTTTAAAAAAAAAATCTTCAGACATACGATATTTCACCACATTCGGCGTCTACCCGATCCAGTCGACTGTTTTCCAATTGCGTTTGCAGATTAATAATTTATAGCGTGTCTCGGAAAAGTAAATTTATTTCCAAGTGCTTCTATTATATCATACTTGCTCGTTTTTTTTTCTTCGTATGGTTTCATTTTTCTCAAATACGGCGCACTTTATGACGCCTTATTCTCCCATTCTCTCTCTCTGCAGACAATGTTGTCGCGGTCGATAGCATTAAGAATATATGTGCCAAAATAGAGAACATGGCATGGACAGAGAAATATCTCGTATGTGCTAAGCGTAGTTTAGCGTGAGTACATACAAACTTAACAGTAACTACCCACGATCTGAAAGTAATAATACTGAAGTATATCAAACAATGTGCCGCCTGTGTGGTCGAGTGGTCAACGTCGTTGGCTTCGGTTACGGAGGTCGCGGGTTCGAATCCTGGTACGGACAGTTTTATAAATTGATTTTTCAATCGATTTATGAATTTCTGTTTGAAGGCATGGATGTATGTGATTTCTTGGATTCCCCCCTCCCACCCATCCTATCCTATGAACGAAGCGTATCGAGAGCGATTAGCTAACCACTAGTCCTGTCCTAGCCTTATCCTTCTATTTCTATTCCCTTTGGAAAAAGAGGGGTTGAGCAACTGAGTAACAAGCAGGTCTCGTAGAAACACATCTGTTGAGATAAACTCCATTAGGAGTCCATATGTTCCACGTTGGGAGCGGACATGGTTAAAAAAAAATATATCAAACAAATGAATGATACATTTAAAATTTTCTGTTTCGGTTCAACGTTGGGGTAATGTGAGAATTACATCAACAATGATTGGTTTAAATCAACTGTTAAACGGCTTTGCTGTCTGCGTGGTCGAGTGGTTAACGTCGTTGGCTTCGGTTACGGAGTACACAGGTTCCAACCTTAATACGGACAGTTATATAAATTAATTTTTCAATCGATTTATGAAATTCTTTTCAAAGGCATGGATGTTTGTGATGTCTTAAATTCTTTCCTTTCACCCATTCTATCCTAAAAACGGGGCGTAACGAGAGCCATTAGCTTACCACTAGTCTTGTGCTAGTCCTATCCTTATATTATTACTCTCTTTGGAAACAAAGAGAGGTTGAGCAACTAAGTAACAAGCAGTTATGATAGTTGAGATAAACTGCATTAAGAGTTTATATGTTCCACATTGGGAGCGGGTATGGTAAACAATAAGTGACTTTAACTGTCCATGATAATAAATACAACAACAGTTCTTGTTGCATACAAAAAAACAATGTTAGTTTATTTCTTCCGGTTTTATAAAACAAATGATTTTCCGTTTGCGCCAAATGCGTTACTGCATTATATATGAGTTATATCAAATGCTCGCGATGACCAGAATAAGTTCTTATCTTTAAAAAAAGTGAAACCTTTACAAAATAGTATAAATTAGACCACATTTAATGTGATCTATCAAATATGATGCTCTACGCATTATTTTTTATCGCCTCGCGACCGCGAGATATGTAATAAATAGTGTTTCGCATATACGAGTTTTTTCAAGCAAATATCTACGTAGACGATTTTTCTTCTTAAAGTAAAACACTTTTGGTTCGTTTACTTTGTTACCAAGACGCCAGAGTGGATTTCATTGTTTTGTGTGTTAGTTTATATTTTTCGTGATAAAATAATTATATTCTATTGCCAAATATTTCTTACGTGTTCATAAATTTGACCTCTTATGTATATCTGAATGTATATTCGTTCGGAGCCAAATTTATATTGTGAACTTGTAGAATGCTTGATTTAAGGATGGTCGTGTTTTTACTTAGTTATCGTTTGTATGTAAGCGATAAATTTGTCAAAAATATGTTTTAGTGTTTGATATTTATTACTCATTTAAATCAGACAAAAAGAAAAATTGTTAGAGTTTATGAAGTGAAACATATGGACTCTCCATGGAGTTTATCTCGGACATATTTTAACTTACATTATAACAAAAATAAAAATTTTCACTATTGGTTCGACTGTTAAAGGTTATTGAATGCGGAATATCTTCTGTTACGTTTTGCAATTCTTGCTCACCTTCTATTCAATCCTAAAATCGGACAATAAAAGAAGGATTTTCAGTTTTCATGGTTTGATGATGATGTGTCGCATTCTGCAAAACAACAAGTGGAATAACAAAGTTATCAAATTTAATTAAATTTAAAAAATGAACATCACAAACTTACCGCCGAATCTTTCGATCGTTACGTTCGCCGTGTTACTGTATGTCTTACTTGGACGAAATCAAAGCGAATGCAAAGCAACTCGGTGCAGCGCGAAAATATCAAATGGACTCCGCCGCTATAGAGTGTCCTACGTGACAAAACGCACGCCGCGATCAGTTTGTTTGATATTTTGATGCGCTTTAAGCCGCGTTCGCAGTAGCTCTATTCTTCTGCGTACTTCTGATGGTTTGCAAACCGTCAGAAGTACGCAGAAGAACATAACTAGTGACTTCGCTCAGGTAAGACGTAGCGTTAGTGTTGCGTATTTCAGACCGTCCAAAATAAGTTTCTCGGTCCTTATGCACACTAGAATAGTCCCCACATGAATGAAATGAATCAATTTATCATGATACATTACAACAGTGCATACTCTGAATTCGTAAAATAATCATCTTCTAACATACTTCAAAGCTTCCATCACATTACGATACTATCTCAACCATTAGCCAGGTGTACTTCTCATCTATGAGATGTATTCCGAATACATGTGTGGCTTTATTACATTATGCTATCTACATGAGATACAACTTCTCGTAGAACGGGGACACGAGCGATCTACAATAAAGTTCTGTTTTGAGTTTCACCTCTCGTATATCCGAGTTATACTCGTGAATCTTGAACGTACGTACTTCAATAGTCGAGTGACTATAGCGTGTGTAAATTATTTCCATTTCAAATAATATCGTATAAGTCACTTCTCAATTTCAAATACCATTCATTATCTTGCGTTCGAGCTTTCAGTTGACAATGTCTTAAATTCTAAATAGGATATTTTAATTCAGTATTCAGTACATAAACTCTTTGAGAATTATCATCAGACTATCAAAACTGAAAAAAATGATTCAAATCTTGTTATAAATTACAAAATAAAAGCGCGGGTAAGATACACACATTGGTAGTAGTGATTAAACACTTATTACCTTCACTATCTGTTGTATTAATTTTTAGTTTATTCGTAAACGTTGCGATAGTCTGTATAATGATGATTCTTAAAGCGGCGAAACACATGTCACAAGCTGTAGCACGAAATGTGGAATAACAACATTATCAATTTATAAAAATGAACTTCTGCAAAGTTACCGCCGAATCTATCAAATATATTAATTTTGTACGATGCAATAACCCTTTATAATATAAGGATATGTTTTTTATGAAATGTTTGTGTCCCGATCACCTCTTTTTTCAGTCTCAGTTTTCACCAAGAGTCAAACACGCATTTAATTTAAATTTAACAAAAACACACTTTCGACTTTATTAACATATTTCTGAAACAGACTTTTTAATTCTTCGGTCACACTACTCAAACGTGTGAGACAAGACGACAACAAAAAAACAATTTTTGCATGGCAGTGTTAGCGGGAATAGAGGAAGTCCAACTTCAACACTAGATTGATCTACAACCGGATTTCGTACACAATATTGAAATGTGTTCATAGAAGATATACTTAGTCAATGATATTCTGTGACATTTTTCACGATTCATTATAATAAAAATTAAGTATGGTCTTACGTAGGAATTCTTTTTTCAGTAAAAGAGTTTTTAACGTAATTATCGTTCTATATGCGTTATACTTTAGTTACATAACAAGTTAACAAATACAGTAAAACCTCAATTTACACTAAAGTTGGGAAAGTGTAATTCGGGGTAGTGTAATTGGGGGAGTGAATCTCATACAAAATTAGGGATTTAGTTTTTTTCCGCAAAAAAGTGCAGAACTAAGATTTCCCTTAGTTTTGCAAAAAAAAAATATGGATGAAATATCCAGTTGCCAAGTGATAAAATGTAAAGCGCGCTAAAATCCAACACACAGACAGTCGCCCGGCTATACGTGTATAGCCTGGCACGTGTTGATTACACAGACGCTAGCCAACATTTGACTGTATGCGCCGCACAGACGACCGTCTCGTAGCAACGTCAATGGAATGCGACGGTGCAATTGGGGAATTTGCGGCGAATATTTCAAGCTAGCGCGTAATTCGGGGTTCCACTGTACAACGATATGGATTTAAATTATACACTTAAGATTTCCTTGACCTGATACATTGAATGTGTTTTTACTGTATTCCTATACCGCAGTGTATTATTAATTCTAGAGTTACCAATATTTTGCTAGATTTATGCATACGCGTCATATTATAACCTTGCATTCCCAGAGTCGTGGCGCAGTCGTTATCGAGATAACTGCATTAGTATAACTTTTATCATACCCGCATTGCCAGGACGCCGGGGACGAACTTTGCTTTGTTTAGACTTTGTAATAAATTTGTCACACTTAAGGAATGGGGCGGGTCGGTTAGACGGGTAGGTTTAACGTTTAGCCGATTCGAGCGTTCGTAATTTGAATGAATTGTTTGCAGAATACGCCATTGTTCAGGCAAGTGCACTCCTTGAATCAAAGAGGTTCAACTTAAAACATTCCCAAGACGAATAACAGCTTAGGCGAGCAAACGTAACAAGGCCAAAGTGAATAACAACTAAGAAGTGTTTTGTTTTTGTCTACTAATGTTTCAGGTTGAAAGACGATACGTGCAGTAAAGAGGAATCCATTTTTTTAAATGGCGTTCTGAATGGGTCATAGATTCAATACTATTATATAAACCAGGGCTGTGAAGTCGTGAAAAATAGCGATTCTGGTATAAAAAGTAAATTAGGTTTTAAATTTAAAGGCGTGTCCTTTTTTGCTTATTTTTTCAATGTCTACTAAAATGAATACAAATTTATATTTTTGCTATAATTTAAAAGAAAAACAAATCGCATGTTTCATTGTGGCTCCGAAAACACATCCTTCAAAGCACAAACAAAGTACTCCAACAAGTTAATATCCTCAAGGATAACATGAACTATTTTTTATACAAATCATTTTATCTTGATTTACTTGTCTGTTACGCATATTACAACATATTACATAGTTGATATCGGTGTTACACAATCGTTAGAACTTAGAACTATGCGAAATTCACGATGGAGTTCTACCAAGTCAATAAATAAGATTAGTACATTTTGCATTGATAATTATGTCGAAGGGTAAAACTATGGTAACTGTATGGGTAACATGTAAACATTTTAAATTATTCGAATTCTTGCGACACCCAAATCTTGAATCTTGGAAACGTCTTAATATTTAAAAAATAAAATATATAATATGAAAATATATGATGATAAGATGACAAGAATTCTCATCAGTTGTTTAGAGCGAAACCGGTCTTGATCTTAATAAATAAAAGTGGAAATTAGATCAAATGAGTATTTTTTTTTTAAATATAATGCCTTTTCACTAAGCGAACACACTAAAATTGACCTTAATATTTATATGGGACAAATAGTTTTAACAGTTAGTTACAATAAATCATATTCAGTAAAATTTGATGATTAGATAAAAATGTCTAAGTAACATATTTAGTTTTGGACGTGTAATTCTTCTGTAACGAAATACTTAAATATTTTAACTCACAACAAAAGAGTTCATAATTATATCAATTTAAATTTGATCACATTTAAAATGATCTTAGCAAGGAGATTTTTTTTAGTTTGACTAAAATACGTTTGTATAAAAATATTGATAAAGTATATTTATTAGATCGATTCTATGAAAAGAGTGATACTCAATAAAACTCAACCGAATAATATTGTATACCAAATGTCACTTTTTCCGACTCCGGCGAGTTAATTTGAAATTCTTGTGAAGTGAGCAAAGCCAATAATGGAAGACGGAGAGAGCCGTGTTTGTTCGCTCGTATGTAGTGAATTGAAATGCAATGCCTGGATTGTGTTCTCCCGAGTGAAAAACTCAGAATTGTTTTCCTCGGAAGGATTTTCTCGGCCGCCTTAAATGGATTTAGATTTCCCATTTTCTTTCAGCAGGTACATGACCGTTCGTTCTCAAAACAATAATACAAGTACACGCGGAGGTAAAAAGCTGGTAAAGCTCCGATTTAACGATGTGGTTGTGTTAATATATATCTATAAACAAGTGGTCAGCGCATTAAGGTGTCTGTCGTACTCGGTTGCGGAGTTTAATTGTTTTTTTAATCGATTTATGAAAAATTGTTCAAATGCAATGGATGTCTGTGGTGTTTATGACCCCCTCCTACCATTTGGTCTTAAAACGGTTATCTTCTAATCTTCTCCTATCCCCATCCGTATATTTTTACACTCTCCTAAAAACATAGTCAGTACGTAAGTAATTCATACTATCATGTGTTGTATCTTACCCCCTAACTGCGTCCAGTTGAAAAAGGACAATATCCCCAATTTTATTTTGTTATTTATAACTGATTGATTGATATGATTCGTCTAATGATGCTTCCAAAAGAAGCAAAATTCGTGTCATATTTTGTAACACAACAAGTTGAATAACAAAGTTATCAAACATAATTTGATATTATAGATTAAGCGATTGAATTACAATCAGTATTTTTAATGCTCCCTTATGGCTTACGTTAGCAGCGTACTAAAGAACCTTGAACCTTATTTGTACTAAGCGGTAGTCAAAGATTCCTTGTTCAAATTTCCCCTCTCAAATAATTGCTTAGTTACTTCTGGTGAGAGATTGTATTCGATATATGGAGGCAGAACACAATTTATAACCCTAAACAAAAAATTCTCACCGCCCACCACAAAAGCTTGAGTCGACCACCAATGGGTGTTACGAACCAAGTTGACGACCGCTGAAAGCAATATAATCCTCAATATTTGTTGGTGTCGGGATTGTTTTTTTGATCCCCTTTCAACTGAAAGCATTATACCGTTTTGCAATGCATCGTAATATACGAGTTAATCGCAGAGTGTAAACCTGCATTTATTCATACGGCAACTTTCAGGGTGTATCGATTTTGAAAATCCGGTTTTCGCAAAATTCGAAAGCCGTTTTTTTCCATTTATTGTCTCCGTAATATTAAATGTAAACCCCTAATATTTAGACTTAAAAACGCCATGGTTGCAAATGAAACGAGATGAAATATGTAGTTTAATATGAGAGCTTTATGTTGACAAAAGCGAAATTGAAAAACAATCGGCTTTGAGAAAAACGCTGAAACAGTTTTGTCCAAATAATTTTGTATTTAACGTCAAACAATAAATACAGTTGAGAAATCAACAATTTTCCTATGTAATAATGTTGTCATGAATAGTACAGTAAATATACATCGACTGTGGATAAGAAAAAGGACGTAACCCACAAAATATCAAATTTTATTTTATTTTAACAAGACGCGCTAAAAACTTATTTTGATGATTTTGGGACATATGCAAATTATTAATTATACACAACCTTGAAGTGCCCGGAGATTTCTAAACTGGTGTTTAATTGACATAATCTGATATTAATTAAAGAAGTTGTCTAGGAAAAACCTTTATTTCAGACTTTTTTCTCTTGTTTTTAATTTTTACAAGGTCATCTTTTTCAAACTTGAAAGCAAAATTTAGAAACTAATTCGGCATTAGCAGCTTGCGTCCTTTTGACATAACGTGTATAAAGTTTGATACATTGTGATTATAGCAAAAAACGTGTTTTTTTTTTAAATTGTGGGTTACGTCCATTTTCCTTTCCACAGTCGATATAATACTAAATAAAATGAATATCTATATATATAAAACAAAGTCGGGTTATTTACACCACGTATATCTCGAGAATTACTCCAAGTATTTCAATGATCTTTGCTTTATAAAATTCCTTTTTGCCTAGAATAGCAGAATAAGCATTAAAACATCGGAAAAATATCACGGAAAATAAATTATAAAGAAAATAAATATCTTCATACAGAATAAAATTTTCAAATGACGAATAGCTTCATCAAACGATAAAATGTCGTAAGCTGGTTTCAGAAAAATCCACCAGATCGCACTGTTTTCTATATTTGTTTGTTTTTGCTTTTTTTGCGTACTACTGACTTATAAAAAAAAAAAAATTTAGAATATGGATTAGAATAAAAGAAATCGATGATATGAAATTAAAACGAAAGAAAATCGGATAATATTGAAGTAAGGTTATATTTATAATTAGGTATATAAATTTTTGACAACAATATTTTGCACGAACGTTGTTTTACTCTGAGATGACACGTTATTACACTTGGAACGCTATATCGAAGAAATTTTAACGTCAAAAGCAAAGCGATGCGGTTTCTGATCACTCGAATGCTCTTGGTCGCATTTACACAGTTCATCCGAAAAATGACGAATGTTTCTACTTGCATGTCAAGAGCTCAATTTGCTTGAAAATTATACTTATTGGGACATGCCAATCACTGAAGAAATTGTTTCTGAATCTCCATGTCAGATACGCACATTATTTTCTATCATTATTCTGACATGCTTCACATCGAACCCATGTGAGCTGTGGAACAAGTTCAAGGATGACATGTCGGAAGTCATTTTACATCGAATTCGTATCAGTTCAAGGAATCCCGATCTCGAGGTGAATGAAGAGATAAATAACCAGGCTTTGATTTAGATCGAAGACATGTGTTACCTCATGTGAGGCATTTTGTTAATCAAGTTAGGAATGCCAACTTTAAACTGAATCGAAACTAAATCTTCAATATCCATTTAAAAAAAAAACTTTTAGGAATTTATGTCTCATGTTCATCACCGTCGCTAAAATATATACTGAAATGTGAAAAGACGAATGAAAGTACATAAAATCAGAAGGTATGTAAAAAAAATCAGTATACTTTTCATGTATATTATATTGTTATAGAATACTATCAAATCATTATTTTATTTTTGATCCCTATATACCAGTGATGCACAACCTTCACCTTCTAGCGGGCCGCATAAAACAAATTATCGTGGCTTCGGGCCGCAAAGAAAAAAATGATTTAAAGTACGCTCAATCCTTTTTTTATACAGAACATATGTACGTTCCACGTAAAACAGCCTTAAAATCGTGTAAAAAAGATCAAGTGAATAATAGGTTCCATTATATTATTTTGACCGTGTTATTTCGAAAATAAATAAGTCATGTTTCATGTGTTTCATTATGTTTCATTTAAATGCAAATCATAAGTTAATGCGTTTTTGGTCTTAGTTAATTTTTAACTATTTTTATTAATTTGACATAATATTTGTAAGCCTGTTTCTATGAACCGATTTATTCTCCTTCATTGAAGAAAAAGCTTGCTTACATTTGTTAAATAAATGTTTTACGTGAAAAAAGTATGTTTGAGAAAAGGTTTTAAGGGCCGCCACAATATTCAAAAAGGGCCGCGTTTGTGCATCACTGCTATATACAGTCAATCCTTTTTTTATGCGGTTTTTTTATGCGATTTCGAAGTAATGCGATTTTTTAGAAATGCATTTTTTTAAATGTCCCATATTTTACGATATATAAAAATGTTAAATATTACATCGAGAGCATATATTGTTGTATTTTGGATAGAATAGAGAGAATCATAAACACAACCGACATTTGAAAAAAAAATACGATTTCGGACTGTTTAAATCATGTTGCATCTGCCATCGGTAATATCAGCTGAAATGATTACTTTAGCACCTGAACTTGGCGAAGAAAGGTTTGATACCTTTAGCGAAAATTATATCGACGAATTACTTACAGATAAAGCTATAAGTGACGAAGATGTTCATAATTTAAATTTAATTATTGACAAAAAACCAGAAAAAAATGACGAACTGAAAGAAATTCCAGTTCCTTCACTGCGAAAATAATTGAAGAAGGTATCCAACTTTTCAGTAAATTAGAAGATCATTTCTTTCTAAATGATTCAAATTCTGATCGCGCATTCAAGTTTCAACGATAACTTTAGAATATATTTATTGGTATAACAAACTGCACAACCAATTAATTAAAGAAAAAGAAAATCTGAACAAACTCTGATCACTAATTTTATTGTTAGAAAACAACCATAGTTTTATGAAATTGATGCGCATACTATTTCTTCTGAAAAAGAGTGATTTAGAACCACACGCTTTAAAACACACATAGAATTGTCATACAGTGACTATTTTTTAATATTTTTACGCCGTGGTTTTTCCCTAATTTTCTTATACTTTGCGATTTAGTGTATATTTTAACTCGCTGTTTCAAAGTTATGCGGATTTTAAAATTTAAGTAACGCACCCCACTATTTCTATGGAAGTCAAGTTTTTTTTTATGCGATTTTTTTTTGCGATATTTCGTGGAACACATCTACCGCATAAAAACAGGATTGACTGTATAGTTGTTTGTATGTGTGGAACATTAAACAAAAATATATATTTTTTTCTAATGAAAGATAATCTCATAAATATAATATTTAAGATTTAGAAAATGTTGCGTTCTTTGTTATAATGAGAATTTATGTCATTTCGTAATATAAAAAAAATATGAAAATTTAGAATGAACTTTCGTAAAATTATAAAAAAGTATTATTTGAATAATTTTGAAAAGATCCCTGTCATGATGTTGGTGACAAGCATTGAGAACAAATTTATCCTAGACCAACACATTTCTTAGCAACAGTTTTTGTTTGACAGTTACTGTCAAACAAAAGTAGTCGTTTGTCAACATTGTGAAGATGTAATTTTATTATTTAAAATACAGTGAAATAAAGAGGTATTAGCTATGCCAAGTACTTCTAAACCAATCAGTAAGAGTGCTCGGAATAGTTTTCTAAGAGTCTTTCAGTTCTGTGAACATGAAAAATCTGAAAACAACCAATAATTCCCTTCGGGTCGACATTTCGAATCATTTCGAACTGTCAATGGCGTCGTATGCCTAACATTTCGTGCCGCATGTCAACAGCTCAATTTGCTTGAAAACTAAACTCATTGAGACATGACAATCGGTGAAGCAATTGTTTCTGCGTCTCCAAGTCAGATACGCACATTATTTGCTATCATTTTTTTGACATGCTTCCCATCGAATCCACGTGAATTGTGGAAAAAGTACAAAGATGACATGTCCGAAGACACTTTACACCGAATTCGCGTCAGTTCAGGAAATCCCGATCTCGAGGTGAATGAGGAGATACATAACCAGGCGTTGCTTTTGATCGAAGATATGTGTTACCTCATGCGCTGCATGATGCGTCGCCAGATCGAGGAATGAACGCCGCTTTCAATCGAGAATCGGAACGTAAACGTGAATATGATCGAGATACATTGAACCAATCACTTCGAACGAATGTACCACTGTTGAACCCCCAACAGAAAGTGTACGATACTTTAATGAAGGCAATTGATGAGGGAAATGGTGGCTTATTTTTCCTCCGCATTGGAAGCACTCAACAGAACTATGAAAGATCAGCGCAATGACTCAAAATGTTTTGGAGGCGCAATGATTGTACTATCTGGCGATTTTCGCCAAACACTACCAGTTATTCCAAGATCGACCGCTGCCGATGAAATAAACGCTTGACTTAAAACATCGACTCTGTGGCGCTATGTTAAGAAACTTCAGCTAACGACAAACATGCGAGTTGGATTTCTAAACGACCATCTGCCGCAGATTTCTCCAAGCATTTGCTGACTATCTGTAACGGCCGTGTTCCTGTCGACGAATCGAATGGATTGATTTCGTTTTTGCCGAATTTTTGAAATTTCGTCTCATCGAAGGACAATCAACAAAGTGTTCCTGAATATCATTGCTAATCACAAACATCATAATTGGTTGAGTGAACGAGCAATTCTTGCAGCAAATAACAAAGATGTGGATCATTTCAACTTCACAATTCAAAATCAAATCGTTGGTCCACTGCATTCCTTTAAATCTATCGACTGTGCCACGTGAATAACATCATTTCAATGTAATTAAAATACTTTTCATTTTTAATTTTGCACATTTATTGAACTTAATTCATTTTGAGTATTCATTCAAACTGAATTTAACTCATCCAATAAGTTAACACAACAT
>CM062837.1:15900122-15926361 GCA_031772345.1 Himalopsyche anomala | reverse complement strand
TGACTTACTATTACTTCTGACGATAGTGTGATGCCGAAAAAGCATTCGTCTTCATTTTATAATTCTTGTAGAATTACATAATTTGTTTTTTTCAGATTATAAAATCACCGATGAAGAAAAAATAAATAAAGGAAGAATTTGACTTAAATCATGAACTTTCCGGTTGCAATGACAATATGTACGTACAAACTGTATTGTTTATTTATTGATTTGGCATTTACTTGGTCTCCATAACTCCATTTTAATAGGGTAAAAATATTAAAATATTTCAGTTCTACAGTTTTTTATGTTATACTTTGATAGCTATTTCGGCTTTCGCCATCGTCAGAACTATGCTTTAAACGTAAATTTGTTCAGCTATATATACTGGCTAAGAAGAGATACACAATGCATCATATTATTCACTCTAACATACTAATTCAAATTCTAATTACAATATTGCACTTATTAAATGTGATTTTAGTGTTTCAAAGAACGATAAGCAGTCTGGGGTTTTTAAAAACATTAATTAGGATAATTTAAACTGATATTTATTATTAATTATGCTACATTAAATTTATTAACTATTGTTTATGTTGGAGCCTCTGACGTGGAGGCCCAAGGGTGTCAAAAAAAAACTTTGACAGACACTGGCTATCTCGATCTGACTAAATCGATCGATCGATTTATCCGTGACTTACATGTTGCGAGTTGAGATTTACTAGACGTCTCGTAATAAATAAAATTAACAACGAGACAGCGGCAAGGGGCGGCCATCTTTGAGTCGTGGGTTTTGAGGGCAAGTTCGTGACCCCGCAGGCAGCGATCGGCAAACAAAAACTAGTTGAAAATCATTTTGAAACTAGTATAGAAAGGAACAGATGAGACAGCGAAATCGAGTCACGTATTTAATTCGCCAATAAATTGGCAGATGTGAAATCAAAGTTATAATATATACATATACGTTAATATGTTATTTTTATTTTTTAAACAGATGTTGTTTTATAACCCCGTAAAGTTAGTAGACAAAAGATAAACATATACTAATTATGTGGTTTAAATATTGATGGCTAAGTTAGATAGAATAATTTATGTATTAACTCTCGCAGCTCGGAGACTAGAAAAATACTTCTCTGCCGATGGGGGTCGTTTAGGGACCCCAGTGGTTTCCTCATTATTGGCCTTATTCTTATGAATTAAAAAAAAAATAGTCTAAGGGCTTTAAAATATCTCTCTGCATCATTCCTCATACATTTTTTTAAAAATAAATAATCATATTTTAAGTTGCGCGTAAAAACGGCGTCATCCCAGCACACATATGAACTTGCAACTGACGCGTTTGGCCCAGCTATCTTACGAACGATCGCTTATCGCGGGCGCTTATCTCGTTATCGCGTTATCGCGTATTTATATAAACTACAAAAGGTCCAAAAAACTATGATGTAAGAATACCTTAATTATAAACATTGTATCACCCATATTAAAATCGATATTTAAGAAAATGTGGGTATTGGGGTCGCATTTCTTGAGCTTAGAACCGGAAAAGTTAATCTTTATATCGCCACCTTTCTGGGAGAAGTCGGTAACTAACAAAACTGATAAAAATGAGTTTAGTAAATAAAGAGATTCTTTGTATCAATTATTTGTGTGGAATAACTTAGTTGGTATTTATTATACCAGTTTGCCAAAAAAGCATTAATTGGCAGAGGAAATTATTATTAATGCTGGTTTTAAAGGCAGGAAACTCTCCATGTATTTTAAATTCTTATCTGTGTCAAATCGGCATTAATGCATCTAAGTTTTGATAATGTAATTATCTATGTAACATAAAATATCGATGCTAGAAACACTTTTGGCATGATCACTGCCAATACTTAGTGGAAAGGTACTACAGTGGAACCTCGATCTACCGCTATCGCATTGTTCGTTTTCCCGCATGGATCGTTTATTTTTCATAGTCCCGGCCAAACACCCATAAGAACAATGTAAAAGAATCCCACATTAATCGTTCCCCGATTTACAGTTTTCCTCGATCTATCGTTTAAATATTTTGGTCCCGCCACGAATATTATTCCGATTGACCGTTTTCGTTGAATATTTTTCATAAATAGTTTTGCCTCGCATTTCGATTCGAATTTTTTCCAGTGGAACCCCGATCTACCGTTCTCGCTATATTCGTTTTTTTGCATGGATCGTTTATATTTTACTCGACCAAAACCCCATCATAACAATATTTAATAATTCCACTTTATCAGTCCCCGATTTACTGATTTCCTCGATCTATCATCTAAATAATATCATCGTCCCGTCCCAATTATTATCCCTAATTGACCGTTTTTGTAGAATATTTTTTTTTCGCTCAAATAGTTTTACATCGCATTTAGTTACATGAATAAACAAGTTTTTTGAAAATTAAACATTTTTTTGGTATTATTTGAAGATTTCCCGCATTATTCGTTCATTTATTACGGTCCCTTGAAAAACGTAGAATCGAGGTTCCACTGTATATTAAAAGCAAATACAATATCCATTTGTACTACTTCAACTTTCAAATTTAAAAAGATCAGAACTGGTTTCGGTCATGACGAGAATTATCAACTGATTACAAAAGTGGAACACATAGTGCAGATGAAATTTTTCATTTCCTGTTTACTCAGAATCACCATTTTGTCATAATGCTACAGTCCTGATCATACTAAATATGTACAAATGAGTATTTTATTTTTTGAATAGGACATTTTTAGAAACTAAATAATATTAAATAACTTACGATAAGGCAGCAAGCCACAGGTGATTGTGTTTCGTATTTGCCTCGAATGCCGTTTGTTGTTCATCTCTCAAAAAGAAAGTATTACAAAACAACCGTTACCTCATATTCGTGGGAGAAAATTTATCAGATGTTATTTATTTAACCTTCACTGACCTGACGTTGGATACACAAACAATACTATCAGTCTGTATTGTAACAAAACTATTATCTTTTATATTTGGATTTGTATGGTTCACAGTTATCTTACAAAGATGTTGCTTGTCCGATAAGAACAGGGTATTGCAAATAAAAGAATGGCGATGATCGTAAACTTTTAAAATCTAGATAGTATTCACCGTTAATCCAATAATGCAGACAGGGACGTCCCGTGGGCATAAGCGAGTTGGCAGTTGCCTAGGGGCGGCAAGTCTTAGGGAGCGGCAAATGATTACAGTTTTTTTTTAAATGACTGAATATTTTTGACACACGAATTTGGTTTAGAATAAATGTGATGCCCCAATGTCTTTGCATTTTCAATGGTAATATTAGCTCTGTTCTTCTGCGTACTTCTGACGGTTTGCAAACCGTCAGCAAACCGTCAGAAGTACGCAGAAGAACAGAGCTAATATTATGACCGATGAGTTAATAGTCGTTTAATTTATCACAAAAATCTTCTTTAAATATGAAATTTATTTATTATTTATCTATCGGCGGCAGATAAGGTAATTCCAAAAAAATATTTAGAAAAATAGTAAAACCGCTATTTTAATCTCTGTCTAGGGGCGGCACACAGCCTTGGAACGTCACTGAATGCAGAGTTCAGCATTTTTTTTTTGTAAAGAGTCAGGAGTGGGCTGAAGGAAGGTTTTTTAAAATTGTTAAACAAAACAGAGATCCCCTTGTTAAATTAAGAAAAAAACAATATTCTCAGATCAAATCAGTACCTCACTTAAATTTTTGATATAATTTATTAACTACAGCTTTTAAAGTATAAAATTTTAAACATGTGATTGAAGTGAAAAGAATTAGCAAAAACACAAATAAAACCGTCTTTTTTTGCACTGCGATAATATGTATGTCTAGGTCCGTGGCCAGATAGTTAACGACGATGGCTTCGGTAACTCTACTCACAGGCTCGAGTCCAGGTACGTGCAGTTTCATTTTTCAAAGAATCAATTAATTTTTGTTCGAAGAGATATAGTGTTTATGATGTCTAAAATTCCCTCCCACCAATCCGACACATATAATCAGGCGTAGCGAGAGCGATTAGTCAATCACTAAATCTGTTATAATCATATCCTTCTATTTCCAACTCTCTTCGAATAAGAGAAGTTGATCAATTAGGTAATCACTTCTTTTAAGATAATCCCTACTAGTCCATATGCTCCACATTGGATGAGAAAATGTTTGAAAAAAATTAAGATTAGTTGATAACAACTTCTGTCTAAGTCCTATCCTTCTATTTCATACTCTTTTCAAATAAAAAAGTTGATCAACTGAATAAAAAGTATCATAGTTCTCGTAGAAAATTTCTGTTCTGATAATCTCCGTTTGCCCATAGGATCCACATTAGAAAAAGACATGGTTTAAAAAAAAGTTGGAAACAAGTAATATCGACCTCTAAAAAATAAAATACTGTCGAGAGAATTCTAAACACTTCCACTACGGTGCTAGAAAATATTTCCGATAATATATCGGAAAAATAGTGAAAAAACATGTTTTAAGACTTACCGTAAAAACCCATGACGTATAGTTTTAAAAAATATGTTTTTCATTTGGTTCTTTAAAGGCCAGCAACATATCGGAATGAAGAATACTATTGTTTTGCTATCCGTGGTGGTTCACGCGTCAAGAATGTATGAAATTGAATTATAACAAATGTAACAGTAAAGGTCGAAAGAGTTGTTCGGAGGAAAAGCTTCGCGAGGGGAAAAGCGGGAAAGGCAGACTCGGCAACGACAGGATTGAGACGTGCGCCGAAATCTTAATTGAGGAAACTCACGAGCGTTCGCCGACTTTACCCTTCCCCCGTACCATGCAGAGCTACTGGGCATGAATGATTTCTAGCTTTACAGATGTTCCGAGCAGTGGCGGCGAACTAGGAAACTATACTAGTAGTTATTTTTAACAGAGGTGTGTAGTCGTTAAGAAATAATAAGACTCCGACTCCGACTTTAGCTTAAAACACGACTTTAATTATTTTTTTAAGTGTTAGTATCATGGAGTGGCGCCACTTCTGACTCCAACTCAAACAGTCTGACTCTATAGCCCTGATTTTTAAAGTATCCATTTGTTCTAACAAGTTCTAACTTAGTGACAAGGCATTATATTAAAAAACAAAAATCAAAAAATCAATTCGTCATATCAGGCTTTAAAAAAAACTCTATAAATCAATGAAATTTATAAAACTTGTTTAATATTTTAACCCGATAGCTTGATGCCTAAAACCAGTCAGTCAACCCATTATTTGCATATCGACTGTGGAAAGGAAAAAGGACGTAACCCACACATATCAAATTTTACAGGAGGCGTTAAAAACGTGTTTTGATGATTTTGTGACATATGCAAATTATGAATTATAGACAACCTTGAAGTGCACGGATACTTCTAAACTGGTGTTTAATTGACATAATCTAATATTAGTTAAAGAAATTGTCTCAGAAAAACCTTTTTTTCAGTGTTTTTTCTTGGTTTTAATTTTTTACATGGTCATGTTTTTCAAACTTAAAAGCTAAATTTAGATACTAATTCGGCATTTTCAGCTTCCATCTTTTTGATAGATTGTGTGTCAAGGTGTATACATTGTGACAATCGAAAAAAAGCTGTTCTGGAAAATTGAGGGTTACGTCCTTTTTCCTTTCCACAGTCGATATTTATTTAAAACACAACACTCAACATAATCTTTATTTGTCTTGGCAAAATATGAATTAAAATTTAGTAAATTAAACTATTTTAAATGAACAGATAAATATGCCGGGTTCCCCACTTTTATAACCTTTATAAATATAATCATAAAACCTTTTCCGAAAAACAAAAAAAAATATATTTTTTAAAACTACTCACCATTCAAATCTGTGGGCATTCTCATGGGCTAATCCTTTTCGCCAGTATTGGCTTTAAACTCAATTATACATTTATTTCTTATATAAATACGAAACATTCATTTGTTAAGCGTCAGTTCAAGTTCACCCGTGCACTTGAACGCCTGAAGATGCCGAAAGGCGAAACCTGGGTCGATAGTGGAAAAAAATGTCTGAATGTACATAATCTCAACGATTCAAATTTAAGATAAACTTCTTTTTACAATATGGATCGGTGCGGGAGATATAAAAATGTGTGCGGCCACATTTTTGTAAATTTGCGCGCGCGCACACCTTAGCGGGAACATTGGTTGTCAGTCACTATACAATATGTATACACAAAACAATAAATATGGTTTAATAGACAATTAGTAGTCCGAGGACGATTTTCAATCGAGTAAATTAAAAAATGGTAATTTGCCGCCGTTATGTTCGAGCGGTCAACGTTGTTGGCTTCGGCTACGGAGGGCCCGGGTTCAAATCCCGGTACGGACAGTTTTATAAATTGATTTTTCAATCGATTTATGAATTTCTGTTCAAAGGCATGGATGTATGTGATGTCTTGAATTCCCCCCTCCCACCCATCCTATCCTATGAACGGGGGCATATCGAGAGCGATTAGCTTACCATTAATAATTTCCTAGCCCTATCCTTCTATCCCTACTCTCTTTGAAAAAAGAGGTTGAGCAACTGAGTAACAAGCAGTTCTCGTAGAAACACTTCTGTTGAGATAAACTCCATTAGGAGTCCATATGCTACACATTGGGAGCGGACATGGTTTAAAAAAAATCGTATGTATTTCGAACGGTTATAAAATCGTGGCATATTTATTCTCCATCCTTGTGCGCAAATGAAAAATACACGCCAGATGTACCTCCCTGGTCACCTGCTAAGCATGCAAGACGTCACGACGCCCCCGCGCGGTGCCGTCGTTCACGGGCGTCCGTCCGCGACGTGCGTCCGCATACAAAACGTGGAAGAATAACGACGCTCATGCATGTAGTGTTCATGTGACGCCAGCATACTAAAGAGCTTTCTGGACTTAAATTTCAGCACTCACAAAATGTAGGGTCTTACTGTATATATTATCATTACTGTAATCGATATAATTCGAAATATGTCTGTAAGGGTTGGGTATATGGGAAGATGTTATTATCATGATTTATGATATAACTCTAGATATATTGATATCATCTCAATATTATTTATTTTATTTTATAGTTAAAAATTAAAATTATAGTACATGACATAACAGCTGACGCCAATTCGCCAGGTACTTGACAAATATAATGAGACAAAATATAAAATAAAACTACATAATACATCAAAATCAACACACAAAATCATGAAATAAAATATTAAAATTTAACAAACAGTTCACAAATACTATCACTAAAAATATCCACTTCTCTTGGCAATGAGTTGATCAATCGAACGGCCCTAGGAACTGGTGACTCATACCTCCTAAGCGAGGTATAAGTTTTTAGATAAAAAAAGATTTTGCTCATAGTTTCGCCCACGTAAGAATAAATTGTGAGCATGTAAATTAATAGTCATGAGAATTTCAGGATTATTAAGTCGGCCCCGAAGGAGAAGAGGAAAATGCTTTAAGCTTGAAAACGATCTTTGAGCTTCAAGAGAGTGAAATGATAACATTCCTAAAAGAAATTTGGTGGGTTAGTATTCCTTTAAGGAATTATCAAAGGGGAAGAATTTTTTTTTTTTTAAATAATAATATCTTAGAAATAATAATATATTATAAGAAAAGTGCCCAAGTTCCCACGAAGGCCTTTTGTGATGAGAACTGGTAGACAATTTGAAAATTTAGTTTAATTAATTATTTTAGAATAAAATGTAACGATTATAATTGATTGATTGTTTATATTGTTTGTGGCCACGATATATGTCAATACTTTTGTTTGTAAGGTCAAAGCGATGTGCGTAAAGTTCGCCCTTCCTTGGAATACGCCGTCACGAGACGTCGTCAGGTTGGTCACTGACCAAAAAGGGCTGTATTTTTTAAAACTTAATTGTGTTTTTTTTTTTGTGTTTTTGCAAGAACGCTATTCATAAAATGACGTATCTTAAAGCTCTTCGTTCGAGATTGAATATATAATCCATTTCAATCTCGACGATAATTTAAATTTTGTTTGTCAGACGCGCGCGTCATACTGACGGTAGTGATTTTTTTCTTTCTTCAAATCTGTAATATCATTCCCGCGCAAGCCGGGTTTGTTATTTGTATAGTGTATATTCTATCTGTGAATATTCTTTTTGTTATATAAATTTATAAAATGATTGCAAATTTCTCAATAAACAATTCCATAAAACTGAGTGTTTATTTTTTCAATTCCTATCAACCGCTTGTACCCGATGAATCGTTATTAATTACTGTTAATTAATGGCTTTCATAAGTGTTGAATTTGTTAATCGGGTATAACATTGTGTATCTAAATTAGATATTTCTCACTATGAACGGAAATCACTCGGGAATAAAATTACGTGTAGTGTTAATATACATTTCGTAATTAAAGTTTGCAATACCGGTATTACCGAACCCGGAATCTTGATGTTTTTTTTAATACTGAAATACCGGTATTGGAAAAATACTCAAAATCGAAAAATAAATGTAAAAAACCATCAGATATAACGGACGAATAGGGACGATTTTTCAAAATTCTAGGTTATCTGTATTTTATCACTACACAAATGACAAATGATTGTAAAAACAATATGTATAGCAAATTTGTCTCGTTATCAATGGCACTGTTGGAAAAATTAAGCCTTTTTGTTCACTCTCAAGATAACATGTTTAAATTTATGCAAGGTGTATTTTTCATTTTGTCAACAATTGGCTGACGTAAGTCATCTTATAGTTTCGCGACGGTGAGAATATTTTACAAATGTCTCTCACGTTTTGGCGAGGAATTTGAATCATCAAACACAAGAACGGCGCGCGTGCTTCAATTTCAAGTCACGAAAATTTGGTTAAGTAAACGGACGTGTCATTATTCAGTTTTGACCGCATCATCGTATTCGATGCTGTACACAAGATTCAATATATTACACGTCGGGAGCGGAGACAGTTAAAACGAAGTCAGATTAACTGACTAATTTTGACCCAAACGAAATAGTAATTTGGGCGGCAATAGTATATACGAGGCAGGGGTGGGCTGGAGGGGGCTCGGGGAGGCTCGCGCGAGCCCCTTGTTAAATTTAGGCGCGGCCGGCGAGCCCTTTGTTAACTCGATGGTTGCTAAAGACGAGATATCTCGTAAATTGTTTCGTGCTCAACAGGCCAAAGACAAGTTATCTCGTCAAATACTAATTAAATTAATAGTTGGGATAAGGTAATAAAAGGTTAAGGATAAGAAAATCATTTTTACGATCTTTTCGATTTTTTGTTCGAAGGCATGGGTGTTTGTGATGTCTACAAATTCCTTCCCACTCTTCCGATCCTTCAATTCAACTGGGCGTTACTTGAGCCATTAGTTAATCATTATTCCTGTCTTAGTCTTATCATTCTATACCTACTACTCTCTTTGGTTGAACGACTAAGTGACAGACAGTTCTCGTAAAAAAAACACTTTTGTTGTGATACCTTCATTAGGAGGTCTTAGGCCATATTGACATTGGGAGCGGACATGGATACAAAAATACATAAGATTTACCGAGCTCCTTGTTAAGATATTGGCAGCCCACCACTGATACGAGGCTGTTATTTTGAAGCTCAGCTAGTTCCGGAATTGTTGAAACACGAACAGCACTCGAACCCGTGAGGTCCGGTACGGAAGCCAACAACGCTAACTGCTACGCCATAGGACCCGAAAATTGTTTTTTTATACAGATTTAAAGCCAGGCAATTTCTAACTTTATTTTTGTACAATTGGTATAAATTAATGCATACAGTTCTGGACCCTTTTTGTAATCTCGGGATTGACAATTTTTCCAATACCTCGATTGAAAATTCACCTTAATATCGTATAGAAATTCGGTATTCGGGATTTAGAAGATTTTGTTCGATTTTTTTTAGCTCTTCCAAGATTTTCAATTTCAAAAACTCAGGAATTTATGGTATTTCCAAGACAAACGACGCGAGAATTATTTTTTTATATACGTATCACAAAATTGTATAGGATCCATCTATATTTTGACATTATAATTATTTTTGTAACATAAAAATCGAAGTTTAGAAATTTAGAACCATCAATGTGTTAGTAACAAAATGCTGCCAATGCGGCGACGATAGATCCATCGTCCAGATAAATGATCAAAAAATCAAAATTTAAGTTCAATATGCAGCTATTACAATTACCTCGATGGTTGTCACAGACGAGATAAATACTATAAATTATCTACGGCAGCTAAAAGGCTAAAAACTGACAAAAAAAAATTGCTGATTTCGATAGCTTCTTATTGGATGAAAATGGATTGTCTTGGTTATAACCACGGCTGCAGAGTCTGTGGAGAAAATTTCGTTTCCCATTATTTTAAAACAGGTTATTCGACGATCGTAATCCCGACTCCTAGTCTTAAGATGACTTAATGAGTTTTTGGTATACATTTTTCAATACAGTAAAACCCCCATTTACACTTAAGTCGGGACAGTGTAATTCGGGGTAGTGTAATTGGGGGAGTGAATCTCATACAAAATTAGGGATTTTGTTTTTTCCGCGAAAAATGCAATATGGACGAAATATTTAGTAAAAATCGCCAAAATCCAACACATAGACAGTCGCCGGCTGTACGTGTGTTGCCTGGCTCGTGTTGAATACACAGGCGCTAACCAACATTTTCGTAGCAACGACAATATAATGCGACAGTGTAATTGGGGATTTGCGGTGAATATTTCGAGCCAGTGCGTTATTCGGGGTAGTGTAATTGGGGGTTCCACTGTACTTTCATATTGATGCTTCCGCGGTATTTAACCCTCGCCTAGAATCGTTCAATACTAAATATTTTAAAACAGAGACACGGATATTGAAGGATAAAACGTTTTACAGACAATCGTGATTGTGAATTTAAACTGTGGCACTGGACTATCGGAATGGCATCGAAATGTCCTTAGATGTAAAGTGAATTTAAAAGAAAAAAACAACCACGCATATCACGCTTCTGCATAGTCATTGATAGTTCACCGACGTATCTTCGCCGGGTAGGAGCGGTTGAGGGCGAGGACTGTGGAGTGAATTCATTGGAAAACGGTCAAAGTTGGTCTGTGCTGTGGTCAAGTCTCGCATTTAAATACAACCTGACAGACGTGCTCAGTATATTATATTTTTTGCTACCATGTTGAGCTCAGTAGATAAATAACAGAACTGTATAAGTTGTTGCCGAGTTTCACAGAAAAAATCGAGCAAATTTACTTAACACTATGCGATCCGCACATTTTCGCAAAATACCTACGCCAAAATTCGTCGCATTTTAATAAAAACCAACAAATGTCGATAACAAAATTAAAAGACTTTTGAACTTATGAATATATTTCAATGAAACGTTTAGAAAATAATTTTAATATATCAATTTATCAAATCAAATCATTTATTCACCACTTGTCAACTTTCTGTCTTTCTGGCCAACCTCTCTGGCCTTCGTTCCATCAAGGTATAAAAGTATATAATTTGTGAATTTGCGAAAGTTATTTATTACATGCTATTATTTATATTCGTTAAATTTGATCCATATACTGTAAAGCAGGGGTCGGCAACCCGCGGTCCGCGAGGTTCTCCAGATTAAAATATTTGCTTACATATGTCATTAAAGTGTAATGACATGTGACCCAAGTGCGGCCCCCACTAATCCCCACGTAAAATATTTGGCACTTTTACAACAAAAGGTTACCGACCCTTGCTGTATACATCTTATTGTTGTACAGCAGTAATGCACAAAGCCGCATGCGGCCCAAAATAACAAGTACCCATCACCAAACTTTTGATTCAATATGATAAAAATCTGTTTTTGATATGTGAACAAATTATGAAGTAGTACAATAATAATAATATTAGTTTATTTTTCTTGTATTTTGCTACAATTTATTTGCTTAGTTGTAATACCAATTGTTTGTCATACCTTGTTTCTCTTACTTAACTTTTGTATAAATATCACTGTTTCATTGTATGTATTTCTTATCAGTTGACAATGCTCACAATGAGCGAAACCGGTCCTGATCCAATAAATTTTATGTGGAAAAAGTACTAAAAATGTCTAAATATAATACTTTTCATCGCTAATTGATAATAGAGGGACTTTAATGAAGGACTGGATATAAATCGCTAATCATCGCTAGACATACTTTACTCGTCTAGTGAACCCTTTTGTTTGTCTTATGCTGTTCAATTTCTTGTTATTATGAAACCCGTTATACGCTTCTGTGTTTTTTGTGTCTGGAAATCGTTCAATCAAATAAGTATTGTAAAAATATATTACTCGTTCTTTTTAGTGGACCTCGTTATTTAAAAATCGTGTTAAAATGAGTTGGGTGTACTTATATTCTACCTGCATTCAGTGGAGCTAAAAACATTGCGTCTTTGGGAGTGGCTTTCTCATTATTCAATCTGATAAGTGTGTGCAAGCCTTCGGGATTTTTAAATGCATTCTGCTGCACTATTGCAAATATCCGAACCTCATTTATTCTAGGCACGTCCCGTGAGATGCAAATCACATTTCTGTTTGCCAAAGAGTCGCATGTGCAACGACTGTGCCTGGTGAACATTGGGAGAATGGAAAAGGTTTGTTTGATTTCATTATATAACGTTGTTATATTCAATAAAGGCGATATTGGATATACGATATAATTTTGTTTGCATGTAATATTATATAAGTTTAAGATATAATCCATTCACATATTGTTGGTACAACCATACCTCGAATTATGCGAGACTCATTGAACGCTGATTTACTCGTGGACAAGAAAAATACATTTTTTTTAAATTATTGAAACTGTTTGTCACTTTTCGGGTGTTCACTGTCAATACTGTATTTGGTGGAAAAGCATTATATTATATTCATCGAATAAAATATAAATTTGTACCAATTTCCACATTTATTTATGGCTCGTATTTTTCCGGTCTGAATTTATATTAATTACATTGGTCAGAATTTTATATTAAATGGTCATAATATATCGGTCAGTGTAAATAGTCGTAATTTAAATGAAATTAAAAAAAACCCTAACCGAATCTAACCAAAATGGTTATAATTTTTTTTTACCATGTCCGCTCCCAATGTGGAGCATATGGACTCCTAATGGAGAGGTGTTTCTACGAGAACTGCTTGTTACTCAGTTTCTCAACCTCTCTTTTTCCAAAGAGAGTAGGAATATAAGGGAAGGGCTAGGACATAACTAGTGGTGAGCTAGTCGCTTTCCATACGCCCCGTTCATAGGATAGGATTGGAGGGGGGAATTCAAGACATCACATACATCCATGCCTTCGAACGGAAATTCATAAATCGATTGAAAAATCAATTTATAAAACTGTCCGTACTGGGATTCGAACCCGCGACCTCCGTAACCGAAGCCAACGACGTTGACCACTCGACCATACAGGCGGCTGATAAAATATTCTGACCTTATAATATTTTTATTCTGACTGTTCATATTTCTATTCTGATCAAAAATTGATTTAAATTCTGACCTTTTAATTTGTTCCTTTTATTTATTGAGATCAGGAACGGTTTCGCTCATGACGAATGCATCGTTTGATAATACTCGTTATGAGCGAAACCAGTCCTTATCTTAATAAATAAAAGTGGAAATAAATACAAATTTTTATTTCATTTTTTGAAATTGTATGTATTTGACGTTTACCCGTGTGATAAGCTAACAATCATTAGATTTTATTTGTCAGAGGTGCTGAACAATTTAATTATAGTCAATTTTAATGTTAATTATTTACATTTTATATTATTATAAAAAAAATCGTTTCACATTTCTGTTATCCAATTCAAACCGCTCATTTTTTGCGACTCCACGACTCCGACTCAAGCTCCGACTATACAGCCCTGGAAAAAAGAGTCATATAACATTGACGGCGGAGATGTATTTAAAAAAGAGTAATAATTATCAATTCGATGAAGTAACTTTTCATGTGATGACAGTTAAAATTTATATGTTTTGGGTCCAGACACAGCAGGTGGAAATTAATACCAGCGTGATGCCTTTTCCCTCTGGCACTCAAGGGGTGGATTAAATGTTCTAACGACACGATATCGAGCCTACTTTTGACGCCATTTTGTTGATACTGCGCACGCGACGCAGCGTGCGCACGACACGCTAATGACAATTCTCTTCGCTCCATTTAGTCATTACAACAACGATTTCCAACCTGGGAGGCGCTGGGGAGACGGGATCGCCAAATTGATCGGGATCCCGGGATTGGATGCCATTGAAATTTATGAAAAAGTTGAAATAGGTGTGCTTTCGTTCATGTCCGCGAACATTTAAATTATTTTATCCACTTTTAAGTTAACCACTTGGATCCCAAGCGGACACAGGTGTCCGGAACATATGCAAGCGAACACAGATGTCCAAGCCATTTAAAAAAAAAATCAAATACTTGGTATTCTGATAGAATATAAGCAATATTTCGATGAATATGTGTAGTGCCATCTATATTGAGTCAATATAGGTTTTTAAAATATCGAATTCGAGTGTATGTATGTGACATATTAATGATTTATTTAGGCGGTATTCAAACGGTTAACTATAGTTTTTGCCCTTTTCTGTATTAAGAAATTTGCAAACTCACAGGACAGAATGATATATATATATATTATTCATAGCTATTAACCCTTCCCTTACTATGCAAAAAAAGCACAAGCTCCTGAGCTGTGTATTCGTTACACATCAGGCAAACGGGAGTGAATCACGACAATTATATAACACTACTACAGCAGTACCACATATAATTGTCATGGTTCACTCCCGTTTGCCTGATGTGTAACGGATACAGAGCTCAGGAGCTTGTGCTTTTTTTTTGCATAGTAAGGAAAGGGTTAAAGGATTAAACAAAATCTTTTAAATAATTAAATAAAAATCAGCTAAAATGTAACGAAGCGTGGAAAAAATAGATTTATAAACACGTGTTAATCAAGACTTCGCAAAAATGGAGACATGACAACAACCATTTAATTATCTATGGTCTTGCTATAAATTGGATAAAGATGTTTTCTTTTTTATCTGTCGTACAGTTTTTATTTTTTAGTCAGTGCATCGAAAGTAGAACAGGCATTGCACTGTTATGTTCATGGCAATTAAGTTGTTAACACTTTTTTCTTACAGGAAATTAATATTGACGCATATCGTTGTTTTCACGATTGTTAAATGGAAAGTAAATATAATTGATGCTTATTTATATTTATTTATTTACCCCCTTTCATACTTTATGAAAATTATTATCGCGATTTACGACAATATTATTTCAATGAGTGGTTAAACAAAAAACCTATTCATAACATGTTGTCTGAAAATACGGTGACCATATTTTTTAAAAAGAAATTTATCTTAAAAATAATAAAAGATTTTTAGTACTTTTCCCCGCATTAAATTTATTTGATCAGGACCGGTTTCGCTCATCGCGAGCTTTATCAACTGATATCAGGACATGACATCGGTTGATAATGCTCGCGATGAGCGAAGCCGGTTACCAAGCTACGGCCCTCTTTTAATCCGTCCACTGATTTTTAATATATAATATTTTCCACATATTTTTTTTCCATGTCCGCTCCCAATATGGAGCATATGGACTCCTAATGGAGTTTATCTCAACAGAAATGTTTCTACGAGAACTGCTTGTTACTCAGTTGCTCAACCTCTCTTTTTCCAAAGAAAGTAGGAATAGAAGGAAAGGGCAAGGACAGGACTAGTGGTTAGCTAATCGCTCTCTATACGACCCGTTCATAGGATAGGATGGGTGGGAGGGGGGAATTCAAGACATCACATACATCCATGCCTTTGAACAAAAATTTATAAATCGATTGAAAAATCAATTTATAAAACTGCCCGTACCGGGATTCGAACCCGTGCCCTCCGTAGCGGTAGCCAACGATGTTGACCACTCGACCACACAGGCGGCACATATTGAAAATACTAATAATATTTCAATAATAATATTTTTCGTCTGGCCCCATTTATAATCGATTGAAAAATCAATTTATAAAACTGCCCGTACCGGGATTCGAACCCGTGCCCTCCGTAGCGGTAGCCAACGATGTTGACCACTCGACCACACAGGCGGCACATATTGAAAATACTAATAATATTTCAATAATAATATTTTTCGTCTGGCCCCCCAATGTTTTTGAAAAAATCATCTGGCTCGTTTCACAAAAAGTCGCGTCGGCTCAAATCACAAATATATTTCAGTATTGAAATATTCCGTTTGCTGTTTTTTTTTTATATAAATAACGGTTGTGCATGTCGTGAAAAAATGTCGGTTACGAGCATATTGCAAAATAATACAGGCATGCATTATAATTGAGCGATTATAAGTTATTTTTAAATGCGCAAAACGATTGTGGTCATCCTTCCATGAAGATGAATCCGTCACGCGACTGATTGTCTGAAAAAAAAACATAATTCGCGAAGGTTGTATCATAAATAGTGCTGACCGAGTTAATTGAGATAGCGACTGGCATGTGTAATATTACTATGCACTATGCGAGTCATGTAGGGCAGAATGGAGCTTGGGGTATTTTTTTATTATTATTATTATTTAATATTGATTATTTAATTCTGTGTGGTCAAGTGGTCAACGTCGTTGGCTTCGGATACGGAGGTCACGGGTTCGAATCCCAGTACGGACAGTTTTATAAATTGATTTATGAATTTCTGTTCGAAGGCATGGATGTATGTGATGTTTTGAATTCCCCCCTCCCACCCATCCTATCCTATGAACTGGGCGTATTGAGAGCGATTAGCTAACCACTAGTCCTGTTCTAGCCCTATCCTTCCATTCCTACTCTCTTTGGAAAAAGAGAGGTTGAGCAACTGAGTAACAAGCAGTTCTCGTAGAAACGCATATGTTGAGATAAACTCCATTAGGAGTCCATATGCTCCACATTGGGAGCGGACATGGTAAAAATAAATAAACATATATTGATCCTTGTTTTAGTTTTAAAAGGTGTCGTAAAGATGTCTCCTGCTCTACATTGGTAGTGGATATGTTCTATAAAAATAAAATTTAAATACTTTTCTTGAAAATTTAGTAAAAACTGATACTGTTTGTTAATTCAGGACTGTGGAGTCGTGACTTACTTGACCACAGTGACTTACTTGGCCAGCTCTCCTCTAAAATAAATTCATTTCTAAGTCGAAAGTAATTAAAAGCATCAAAAAAATCAGCAACAGTAAGTGACATCATAGTATCGGTTTGTTGAATCATAACCAGGTTCTAAAAGAACAAGAAAAACCGGTATGTATGTATATTTAAGCAAGAAGACATACATATGTACTACTATTATTATTGTGTTATTGTTACTATTAACTAATTCCCTTTCCTGACTACTTTTTAATGGTAAGGTAATTAAATTTGGATCATTGCTAATTAAGGAATGACGTACTGATTATGCGGATGATATGATGTGATAATGGAGTGATAATTACTATTTCACAACTAACTACATATTACGCGGCGTGTGCACACGCGTGTACAGAAATTGTCAACGGGATTGTTCAGTTAAAAGTATTTTTTTTACCGCATTTGTAAACAATCATTTTCTGCCTTTATTATTTGATAGAATTAGGTTGTGAAGCCTCAAATTCGTGACATATTTAATTAATTTCAACACTTATTTATTATGATCAGGACCGTTTCGCTCATCATGATTATTTCCAACTGATAAGAATATAATATGTACATTTATGTTCAGAATAGCCCTGCCATAGCTTCGAGAAAAACAACGTTATCAACTAAAAAATGTTTTGCGTTTTTGGTTTATTACTTTATTTTTCATTGTCGGTTATTTAAAAAGGTCAGGACCGGTTTCGCCCATGGTGAGCGGAACAAACGATACCAAGTCAAAACACTAAAATGCACAGGCCCTAAAAAAGATCAGGCGAATGAGATACTCTGAAATGTTTGTCTTAGGCGATATTGAGCAATTATTGGCTAAAAACGCAATTTACCGAATTGTGTCGCTTAAGTTCTTTTGCCAATTATAGGTTCATATGTTAGTGATTATTTTGGTTAATGTTTGCTCTTTACATATTTATTTATAACTCGCCAACTGTTATATCACATTTACCTACGTGTGAGCATTTACAGTAATTATTGTAATGAATGTAATTATATAACGTAATTGGCTCTGTGATAATGCAGGTTTTACAGGCCCCATTCACTAAGAAACAAATTGTTCCAGAACATGTCCTGGAACAAAAAAAAATACGCGTTCATTTCCCATTGTGGAACATTTCACGTGATCCGAGGTAAGTTCCCATGTTCACTGTCTGGAAGCGAGCGCAGACGGAATATGCGATGTGAGCGCAGCACTAGACGAACTGTCAAAGTAATATTATTATATTTTCATCACAAGGATCCGTATTTCATCACGAAATACCTAAGTATATATTGCAAGTATATATACGTAGACAGCACTGATCATCATAATCTTATCGAGCGTCATTTTATTGATTTATTTTCAACTTTGAAAGGTGACACCTGTTAAAATAAACGCCTTTACATAAGTTATATTACTCTATGGCTCATAGTATTGTCTTGTCTATGGTGTCATCGTGTATGATAAAATAATTGTATTTTCATAGTAGGAAGTTTATAAACATTAGTAATTAACTTTGTTTCCATTCAATAAAATCAAATAACGTTCGTTCGGACGTACCACTGACCAACATAACATCAACGGGTGACGTTAATGTGACACCTCGTATGTTCAAGAAAATGTTCTGGGACATTGTTCCCGAGACATAGCGTAGATGTTCAGGATCATTTGTTCCTAGGTGAATGGCCAGCATTGCACATACGTATCACGTAACTGTATTGATAGACAACCGTAAATCATTCGTCCGATTATAAGCCTTGTTTAGCTATTTCAAGCGCCGAGCACCTTCAGAAGGCTAACTGGTTTCAAAATAAGGGCACACTTAATACAAATTAATGACTTGGATAAAATACGTATTTTAATGGACTATTATGTTGTCATGTCAAGACTAGAAACCTTTTATGTGATTGAATGATGACGTGTGCACTTCGCACAAGCAGTATCGGCGCGAGGTTATTTGGCGCCCTAGGCAACGGTTATTGGCGCGCCCCCTTTTTAACAAACTGTGGAATATTTTTTTATAAATTCATGTCCGCTCTCAATGTGGATCATATAGCCTTCTAATGGAGGTATCTCAACAGAAGTTTTTTTACGAGAACTGTTTGTTACTCAGTCGCGCATCCTCTCTTTTTCGAAGTATATAGAATACGATACATAATTATAACGAACAGATACAAGCATAAAAAACTTACTACTATTTGTTCTTAGATTTAAAAAAAATATTTGAATACTCAATTTATGCGCCCTCTACTGATTTACTCCTAGGCCAGGGGTGGGGAACCTTTTTTTCTCTAAAGGCCGCATTCATTTTTCTGATTCGACATAAGGCCACAGTAAACATTGACTAGGGAATCTTTGGCCGGAAACAGGAATTTACGGTCAGAATATGTCAGGAATTTACGAATTTACATACATTTACAGAATTACAGAATTGGCCAGAAGGCCGCACCAGAGTAGCCAAAAGGCCGCAGGTTCCCCACGCCTGCCCTAGGTGATTGCCTATTTCGCCTGCATGGTAGCGCCGGCCCTGCGCACAAGATCCACGTAAGTAGCGATACCAACATTGGAAACGATACTACCCAGCCGGCATATACATAATAATAAATATTACACAATAAAATCTTATCTTTCAATCTAAACAAGTTTTTTTTTTAATATAATCTGTGATAAAAAAACAGAGGTGCGGCAAAAAATATTAACAGGTTTCTAAAAACAAATATAGTTTTTTTTAAATCTCGTCTCAACATCATATCCTATTGTGGAAAAATCAATTAACATTAATCTTCAACACGAGCGTGAACTTAAGAGTTCATAAAAATAAAATAAAATGGTTATGTGTAGTTTAATTGTAATCACATTTGTTATTAATGAAACAATACAAATTTAAATTTATAATAATTTACCCAAAACAGATAACGCTACATATTTATTTTAGAAAGGCGCCAAAATGGTATATTGAATTTTAAATTATGATAATCCAAATTAACCTACTAAGGTTATTGATTTTTATTTTGAATTATTTTCTGAAAAACACGCGAAAGAAACTGAAATGATAATGTATGTATCTCTCGGCTATAAAAAATAATGTGTATCATTTGTCACAGTTCGATGGCCTAGTTCAGTGGAGAGAAACATGCGGCCTCTTGGCTACTCTGATGCGGCCTTTTGACTTGATTAAAATATTCACTTTGATCAAAAAATTATACGTAAGCGTTTGAAAAAAGTATCATTTTAAAATGATATGATCTCTATAATATAAAAACATCACTAAATATTTTTTATATAGATAATATTTTTTACTTTTAGGGTGTTCACTGTCATTTATATACAAAATATAAAATATTCATTTGTACTAATTCCACTTTTATTTAAAAAGATCATGACCAGTGTTCCCTCTAAGCCATAGGTTCCCAACATTTTTCGGGTGGCGATCCCTTTTTATAAAAGCCATGTGACCCGCGGCCCCGATGCAATTGTAAAAGGCATTTTTTTTTCAATAAGGTAATTTTAATTTACTGTAGTTTTAGTTTTGTTGTTCAAATCCAAAATCGAAAAAAGTTGGCGACCCATAGGTTGGGAACCCGTGCTCTAAGCTGTTCGCGTGTGCGCGCGCACATATCTCGCCGTACGCGCGCACATATATTACAACAGAGCGCACAAAAGTTACACCAGTTATACATACCACCGCCAGAATAAATTAATTGACATTGTCATTATTAAAAAATTACCTTTGCGTTTAGTAGGTCTAAATACCGTTATGTGGCGCACAATTTTTTAAATTTCATTTTGAAGTTGCACAGCCAATGTCATTTGCGCACATAACCATTGGAAAATTAGTGGGAACATTGATCATGACCGGTTTCGCTCGTGACGAGCATTATGGATGGACTAATAAAAAAATACAATCAAATCAAAATGAAATAAAAAAGGTGTAATAAACAATTGGTACTGAAAATAATTTACAAATTTAAGTAAAAAATATAAGTGACACATTGAGTATTGAAAAGATAATATTTATCCTTCTTTTTCAACGATCAAAATTAGTTTTTTAATTAAAGAAAAAACAGCTTGCAAACATGGAGAATCAATCGTAAGTGCTAAAGCTTTGAATTTCTAAAAAAAAAACCTTTAATTGATACTATTTAAATTGTGAATTTTCCTCATGTTTTGCTTATACAGTTTGAAAAGCAAACAACGATCACATAATGTTTAAAGCATTAGTAAATAATATACTTGAGTAATATAATTATGAAAATTTAATAATTATGCAAGATGTATGTCATTTATGAGAACCGGTTTTTTGTATACCGACTGACTGAATGGAATAAACGCCGATGACGTAGTTGCAGAGTTTTGCAATCATTGGTTGCGTGTTTCTCTACCACCTGTGTATGTATGTATTAACAATATTTACAATTATTATTGTGATGTATTAAGATAGATAGTAAATCGCATAATACAGTCCCGGGACTTTAATCCAATGGTCAACATCATTGTCTTATTATGTTACGGTGTTCGACTCCAAATACGAGCAGTAAAAAAAAAAAAATTACAATCAATTTATGCATTAGTGTTAAAATAGATGGGTGTCTTAAATAGACTGTCACTTAGGATTTGCAATGCCAAACGATAATATTATGAGTAGGGAATCCAATCCCGGAATCCCGTACAGTTTTCGATACATTTCAATCCCGAGATTAGAAGACGTGATCCCGAAACTTTCGGGATTGATTTTAAAACTGAAACGTGTTGGTTTTCAAGTCAGCAGTTCACGCATATGCAATAAACGATACCCAATTTTATTATTAACACTTTATCTTTGCGATACGAGTTTACGATAAAAGAGCTTGATACCAATCATGTAAAATTTCTTCAAAGCATTATACGCACGTGTACTGTATTTGAATGCATTTGTCGACAATATTTATCGTTTGTTATTATTACGCTTCAAATTTCAATATTTTTTAAATTTATTTTTCGCTTTGTTCTCTACATCAATGAATGTTACCAGATATCAATGGCAGTGTTTGTTTTGCGTAATTTGTTGTTCATAAACATTAATTTTGTACCGTAAACCGAAACCTTTCACTAAATGGCGAAACAATCGATTCTCTGGTACTCTAGGAATATTTTAATATTTAAATTACTTCTATTTAGTCCAATAAAATTATTAAGAATGTATGTATGTAGACAACAAATTTTAGGAATCTTCATTCTTGCAGTCTGGAGTAGGTAATTGCTTTTTTCAGCTATTGAAATTGATCATTTTTAGTTATATTTCCTATTTTTACATAATGTATGCATATTAAGTTAGTTTAATAATTATTTCGCATATGTTTTTACGAGTAATTAAAAAATGTACTCATTCACTTCTACATCGCGAATAACTGAGGTTAATAAAGCTTTTTGGTAACGTATCGGCAACTTACAAGCTGGTTTTAAAATAAAGAATATTTTTTTAAATTTATTTTTCAACAATATTATCAATTTTTATTTCTGAAAAAAAATGTTCTGATCCCGGGACCAGTTGAGCGGCGAGCCTCTTGTTAATTTAAGATAAGACAATATTCTCAGATCAAATTAGTATATAACTGCAATTTCGACAGCTTCAGTATACACAGTAGTACATTTTTAGATATTTAGATTTATAAGTTTACGGTAAATTACATAACATAAGTGTTTTAAATAACAATCGATTGCTTATTGAAGTATTCCATAGGAGTATTAAACAAATTTATTTCTTCCCCAGAACACCGAGAATTGCTTTAAGATTAAGCGGGCCCCTTGTTTACGCATTGCCAGCCTAGCGCTGTCCACAACCCTGGCAAAAACTAAAATATTCGTTGTAAAAACATAAGCGTACGTATCATTAGGTCCTCAAAGAGGGTGTCGGTGAAAAAGAATATTACATTACTCCGTCTTAGATTACCAAAGCATTTCAACAATGCTGATGTTATGTTCAATGTCATAGGTTGAATAAGATTTATTGTTATTTTATGGCAGATGTTGACATCGCTTTTACATAATAATATTATTGTAGACTACAAAAAACAATTATTTATAATCAGTTGTTAATTGTTTTTTAATCAAATGATATCTATAACCCGTTAACCTTTGATTAGAAACACAGTCACCCTGGCGGCGCATGTAGTTAAGTGATTTTTTTCTAGATTTTACTAGTCAAGTATAAAATACTGTTGTACTGAGGATGTTGGTTCTCTCAGAGACATGTTCAGGGACGTCCCGTAGGCATAGGCGAGTAGGCAGTTGCCTGGGGGCGGGATGTTCTAGGGAGCTGTATATGACCCCTGGATACAATTTGAAAATGGCCAAATATTTAAAAACACGAATTTGAAATAGTTTAAATATGATGCCTCAATGTCTTTGATAAAAGGAAAAATATTTTTTAATGGTACTAATATTATGACCAATGGGTGTACAGTAGTTTACCTTTATTGTTTAAGCTTATCGTAAAAACCTTCATTAAAAATATGCCATTTACCGAAGGCGGCACTATAGGCCGCAGCTTTGGCGTAAAATAAGCGAGCGGAAATGACCTAGGTCAGTAAAGCACTTAGCCTTTTAGCTGCCATAGATAATTAATAGTAATTACCTAGCACGGCGGCTATAATTTGCAACTATTAACTCAATTAGTTATCGACGAGATAACTCGTCCCTGGCGTGTTGAGCACGAAAAAATTTACGAGATATCTCGTCTGTGGCAGCCATCAAGTTAAGTATTTCATATTTTTATTTCGATAAGTAGTAAGGGCGCTAGTTTAAGCTCTGCACAGGGGCGGCACATAGCCTAGGAACGTCACTGCTTACAGGGTTGTGATTTTAAAATCTGAAAACATCTGGCGTCTTGACTATTAAGGAAGTACCCTGTATCGGTAACCATTTTATCAATGCGCGCAATAATATGGAATTAGTAAATACGAAAAGTGTTTTATTTTTTTATTTCATGTATTGACTTCCTACCGAAAATTGTCAGAAAATTTACATTAAAATTGATTTATGTATGACGTTCATTATCTTTTCACCTTCTCAAATTCAATTACAGGATTTGCATTCGCCTTGATTCGACGAAGAAGGCTTCATTGTCACGTCTATCAGTGTGACATAACGGTGATGTCACAGTCATGTGCTTGAGCATGATTTTATTGAATGACTATGTTGTCATGTCATTTTGACGTGACATTTAAAACCTTGCGAAAAATTTGCATTCAATTATTGTGTATGAATCAATACAATACACTGCAAACAAAACTAAATTATAAATATGTGCAACATTGGGTAAGGAAATAATGATAAGTTTGATAAGGTCAAAAAGGACTGTTTTCAAAACATTTTTATTGAGTGGATATCTACTAGGGTAACGAATCCCGAGACTGTACTAATCCCGGGATTGAGGATATGAAGTGTAAAATTCTCGAAAAGTTTTTAAAAACAGGCATCCATGGAAAAAATTGAAATACGCACAAGAGCTAAAAAAAAAAACTTTTGTTTTGTGAAACTAACAACATTGCTATTTTCCAGGACTGTGGAGTCGCAGAAAAAAAGACGACTCCGACTCCGACTCCAGCTTTAAAATAATTAACGACTCCGACTCCGAGGAAATTTTTCAATAATTTCATTTTAACTCATATATACATATAAGTATACCATCAGATCATCTTTAGTCAGCCAAACATGAAATTTTAACACTTTTGACAATTTTGTTTAAATACACATCATTAACTCTCGCTGCTCGGAGACTAGAAAAATACTTCTCTGCCGATGGGGGTCGTTTAAGGACCCCAGTGGTTTCCTCATTATTGGCCTTATTCTTATGAAATAAAAAAAAAATAGTCTAAGGGCTTTAAAATATCTCTCTGCATCATTCCTCATACATTTTTTTTTTTAAAAATCCGTGGTTTTTTAATAAATAATCATATTTTAAGTTGCGCGTAAAAAATACGTCATTCCAGTACAAATATAAATTTGCAACTGACGCGTTCAGCCTAGTTATCTTACGAACGATCGCTGAGAAGCGGGCGCTCATCTCGTTATCGCATCGCGTTATCGCGTATTTATATAAACTACAAAAGGTCCAAAAAAACTATGATATAAGAATAGCTTAATTATAAACATTGTATCACCCATATTAAAATAGATATTTAAGAAAATGTGGGTATTGGGGTCGCATTTCTTGAGCTTAGAACCGGAAAAGTTAAATATATTTTTCAAAAAAAAATCGAGCCGCTCATTTTTCACGACTCTGACTTTGACTCCGACTCCGGCCAAAATACCGCGACTCCGTGAATCCCACTCCGACTCCACAGCCCTGGTAGCAACATACATACATACATACATACATACATACATACATACATACATACATACATACATAAATACGAAAATAACATTACGTTTATGTCGCCTGTATAAATAAAATAATTAATACAAATCACCTGGCATTATGGAGCGCAGCTGTCAAAAAACTCACGTTTGTAAATAATTATAACGCTGAACACCTTGACCTAGAAAACCATTAATTTATTCCAGCCACGTGCGTACAACGCAAATCGATTATGAGGGAAACGCCCACCTAGGTTTCGTTTTCAATATTTCAACAAACAATCTGATCTATGCACAGTTACTGTATTTGAAAATTTTACGCATTTTATTGATTTTGTTAAAATTTGATAAAAATATATTTTTTTTTAATCGTTTTATACAGGGCTGTAAGTCAGGCAAAAAAACGACTCCAAATCCGGCTATAACACTTTAATGCAGTGTTCCGCAAACTTTTTGTGTTCAAGGTACACCTATCAAATCAAAAAAATTTATAGGTACAGCAAAGAAAAAGCAATGTTTATTTAATATTTATTTATTACTAAAATCAATATACCTAATATGAAAAGATGTTTAGTGAGAAATGTTAGCCTGTTTAACTGAGCACAGGCGATCAAAATTTGGAGCAATCGTTGATAAGGCTACTCTCATCTCTTCATTGATCGTCCTCAGGCGTTGTCTTTTTTCGATTTAATAGTAGTGAGAGTTGAAAATCCCAATTCGCATAAGTAGGTTTTGGCAAATGGTAATATAACTGCAACAGCACACTTTGAAAGCAGCCCAACAAAGCGCCTCACTCTTATAGCTCTCAGCTATTTTT